>VZQC01014331.1:1289662-1324831 GCA_009823505.1 Rhizomys pruinosus | reverse complement strand
CCTGGCCACTTTGGGCTTCTACTGCCCTTAAGCCAACAGGCTAAGGAAGGAATAACAGTAGTAGGAGGAGTGATTGATCCAGACTACCAGGAGGAAATTGGACTTTTTCTCCACAATGGGGGCAAGGAAGATTATGTCTGGAAGGCAGGAGATGCTGTAGGGTGCCTTCTGGTGCTACCATGTCCTATGATTAAGGTCAATGGGAAACTCCAACAACCCAAACCAGACAGGATGACAAATGGCCCAGACCCTTCGGGGATGAAGGTATGGGTCACTCCTCCAGGGAAAGAGCCAAGATCTACAGAGGTGCTTGCTGATGGTGGAGGAAATACAGAATGGGTAGTAGAAGAAGGTAGTCATAAATATCAGCTGAGGCCACAGGACCAGTTGCAGAAACGTGGATTATAATAGATATTAACTTTTGTCCTATTTGGTTAAGAATGTGCTTGTTCATATATATATTAAGCAGATACTTGTGTTGTTCCCTTTTGAATGTGCAACTGAGATAAGTATTAAGTGTTGTCATATTTAGGTTATTAGATACTGAAGGACTAAGTGTTCCTCAAGGACATTACCACCTAGTCTAAGATATAATGCTTTGCTATTGCACATGAGACACTTATAACATGTTAGGTGGAATTATGACCTTGCCATTGTTTGCAATTGACATTTAAGCATAACATAAGGAGAGGCTATTTATTGGGTGTCAAGTTGACAAGGGGTGGACTTGTGATGGTTAGTCCTGGGTGTCAACTTGACTGGTCTAAGGAACAAATAAGAGAAAAGGATCTTCGGATTGGACCACTTCAACCCGGATGGCCCACCCCAAATGTGGGCATTACCTTCTGCCAGCAGGCAGTATAATGGGCCACAGCAGAGGGAGCTGGTCCTTTTTATCCTGTGGCTTGCCTCTCTCTCACTGGTGAGTTTGTCTTGCTGCTGTGATCAACCCTTCGGATCCCAGCGTGTACTGAGACAGGCAGATCTCCTGGAATCCACCGGGCCTTCAGCACCAGATTGGGGCTACTGAGACATCCAGCCTTGCGGACTGAGAAGTTCCCTGGATTTTCAGCCTTTCCAGTTCAGCACGGCTACTGTTAGACTCCTTGAACTCTGTCACGTGAGCAAATCAATAAATTGTATATAGCTATATATTTGTACCGTTGCTTCTGTTTCTTTAGAGAACCCTGACTAATACATAATGTTTTAGAAAAAGGAAATATTATTTATTTATTTATTTATTTATTTTTAAATTGTATTTATTTATTTTCTATGTGTATGAATGTACTGTCTGCATGTAGGTTTGTGCACCCATGTTGTGCAATGTTGCAGAGGTCAGAAGAGGGTGTCGGATTCCCCTGGAACTGGAGTTCTCCTGGAATTGGAGTTACAAATCGTTCTTAGCCACCATGTGGGTGCTGGGGATCGAACCCAGGTCCTGTGCAAGAGAAGTTGGCACTCTTAACCACTAGGCCATCTCTCCAGGCCTGAAAAGATTTTTTTTCTTGTGGTTCTTAGCCTCAGCCTTTAACCACTGCGCTATCCCCACAGCCCAGAAAAGATTTTTTAAATCAGACAGCAGCTGCACGGGAAATAAGGTCAACAGCAGACAAATGGGACCTCATCATACTCAAAAGCTTCTGTACAGCTAAAGAAACAATCAAGGAAGTGAAGAGAAAACCCACAGAGTGGGAGGAAATCTTCACCAGTGATACATCTGACAGAGCATTAACATCCAGAATATATAAACTACTCAAAAATACAAATAAGATAACAATGACTCACTCAAAAGATGGAGTAAAGAGATGAACAGAGACTTCACCAGTGAGGAAGTAAAGATGGCTGAGAAACATCTTAAAAAGTGTTCAACATCATAAATAATTAAGGAAATGCAAATTAAAACCACTGTCAGATAACATCTTACTCTGATAAGACTGGCTAAGATCAAGAAAACAAAAGATGCCAAATACTGGAGAGGTTGTGTGGAAAGTGGAACACTCATCCACTGCTGATGGGAATGTAAACTCATACAACCACTATGGAAAGCAGTATGAAGAACCTTTAAAATACTCAAAATGATCCTACCACCTGACCCAATCATACCACTTCTGGGCATATACCCAAAAGAGTCCTCCTACTGCAAAGATACATGCACATCTATGTTTACTGCAGCTCTTATCACAGTATGGAAAAGCTGGATCCAACCCAAATGCCCCTCAACTGAAAAGTGGATAACAAAAATGGGGTACATCTACACAATGGAGTTCTATGCAGTGGTAAAGAAAGATGGCATCAAAAAAAACAAAAACATGGCATCATGAAATTTGCAGGTAAATGGATGGAACTTGAAGCCATTATGCTAAGTAACACAGTCCCCCCAAAACAAGCAGGGAATGGTTTCCCTTATTTGTGGATGCTAGTATTAGATCCCTCAATTGAAAGAAAAGCTGAGCAATGTTATTGTTATATTTTTTTCTATCTGAAAGCAGCTGTGATGTTATAATGTGAATATCTTAGTGAGCCCTAGAATTAACTTTCCACCTACTTTGAGGCATGGTAATTAATGTACATGGGGGCAGGTATATATTCATATTTTAGAGGAATATAAAATTAAAAGAAAAAAATCTGGGGCCTGGAGAGATGGCCTAGCAGTTAAGAGCACCGAATGCTCTTGCAGAGGACCGGGGTTCATTCCCCAGCATCCACATGGCGGCTGAGAACCTTCTGTAACTCCAGTTCCAGGGAAATCCGATGCCCTCTTCTGACCCCCGTGGCATTGCATGACATGGGTGCACAAACCTACATGCAGACAATACATTCATACACATAAATAAAAAAAAAGAAGAAAAAAATCTGAATCCTGAAAATAATAAAAAAAATTAAGGGATGTGTGGATGAAACTGATCAATGAATACCATCTTGGTTACACACAGCAGGATGCTTTGTTGTACAGTTTTACAGTAGTATCAATATAGATGTGATATTGCATGCATTTCAAAAGTCTCAAAGCAAGAAATGTGTAATTTTTTTTTTTTGGTCTTTTTTGAGACAGGGTCTCCCTGTAGCACCAGATGTCCTGGAACTCACTCTATAGACCAGGCTGGCCTTGAACTCACAAAGATCCACCTGCCTCTGCCTCCTGAGTACTAGGATTAAAGGCATGAGCCACCATGCCTGGCATAAAAATGTGGAACTTTTAACCACAAAGAAATTATACATGTTTAATGACCTAGACATGTTCAGCAATTTTAAGTTTTAAACAATGCATATGCATGAAACATCATGTGCTCCTATAATGTACAACTTTATATTTGCATATGTCAGCCAAAATAAATTAAAAAAAAAAACAAGAGAGAAAAGCCAGTGTGGTGGTACACACCTTTAATTCCAACATGCAGGGCAGGGCAAGGGCAGGGGAGGGGCAGGGGAAGTGCAGGGCAGGGGAGGGGCAGGGGAAGGGCAGGGCAGGGCAGGGGCAAGGTAGGGGACTGGGTAGGGTTGGGAAAAGGGCAGAGGCCGGCCAGACCTCTGTGACTTTGAGGTCAGCCTAGTCTGCATACCAAGTTCCAGCCAGCCAAAGCTACACAGTCAGACCCTGTCTCAAAAAAATAACTTTTGAAGGAAGAACAGGTTGTGTTTTTACCTGTGTGCTGGCCATATGTATATGTTTAGTTTAAAGAATTCATACAGTTGAACAATTATGAATGTGTACTTTTGCATATGTGTATTTATGCTTTGAATACATTTTCTTTAAACATTTCCAAGAATGAATATTAAAATCGATAAGGCCGGGTGGTAGGCTCATTTGAGTCTTTTAAGGGTTCTCCACACTGCTTTCCATAATGGTTATGCAGTTTACTTCCCACCAGCAGTGGATGAGTGTTCCCCTTTCCCCACAACCTCCCCAGCATTCAGTGTCTTTGTGTTCTTGATCTTAGCCAGTCATATAGGAGTGAGATGTATATCTGAGAGTAGTTTTATTTGCATTTCCTTAATTATTTGATTGAACACTTTTTAGATGTTTCTCTCAGCCATCTTTACTTCCTCACTGGTGAAGTCTCTGTTCAGCTCTTCACTCCATCTTTTGAGTAGGTCATTTATTTCCTTACTTCTTTGTTTTTTTGAGTAGTCTATATATCTTGACATTAATGCTCTGTCAGATGTATCACTGGTGAAGATTTCCTCCTACTCTGTGGGTTTTCTCTTCACTTCCTTGATTGTTTCTTTTGCTGTACAGAAAGCTTTTGAGTTGATGAGGTCCCATTTGTCTGCTGTTGACCTTATTTCCTGCAAAGCTGCTGTTTGCTCAAAACGTAGAGAATAAGAGTGTGGAATGTCTGTCCCTGGATGGGACTCCTATTTTAAAATTCACCCATCCACAGCTCAGCAGCCACTGCAGAATAAGGGTGGAAAATTGAAAGAGCTAGTGGCTGAGGATGACCACAAGGATACCCAGTTTTCCAGGTCTCTGGGAACTTTTTTATATGAACTTACAACAATGATGACTGCATGCATATGACCCATTGTCAATAAGACAATGCCCAGCATACAACTGGGGAAATGGGTAAGAAGACCCCAATTAGTCAAGGAACTATGTCAGCTGATCACTGCTGGGTGAGGAGGGTTGATTTTCTTTAAGGAGTGCCAAGTGACCCTAGAGATAACTCAAGAGGGGCATCTGGACAAAATTGCTTATAGGCCTTAACATATATGATAGAATCCATGAAATCTGATGTGGGACTACAGAAGATTACAGATGCTGGAAGGCATCTAAATATGATTATGATGTTTGTATGAAATGCAAGAAGTCACTAAAACATATTGAAAATAATTAAATTTTAATTTAATTTTTTTTTTTTTTTTTTTTTTTTTTTTTTTTTTTGTGTGTGTATGATGTATATTGGGCACAGAAAAGCGCATTGGGTTCCCAGGAACTAGAATAATAGATAGTTGTTAGCTGCCTGTGGGTGCTGGGAATCGAAGCCAGTTTTTTCTGCAAAAGGTAGTGTTCTTAACCACTGAGACATCTCTAGCCCCAAGAATAATCATTCTTTATTGTAAACAAAGAACTGATCAATTTAACTGAATTTTGGGCATGGTGGCAAATGCCTTTAATCCTTGCACTTGTGTGTTCGGGGGCCAGCCTGGTCTACAGAGTGAGTTCCAGGCCAGCTAGGGCTATAGGGAGACCCTGTCTAAATCATCTCAAGGCTCAATTAAAACAGATCTGTGAGGTCTGAGGAAGGATAGGAGTCCTAGGGAGGAAGGAGAAAAGGGGAAGAAGAGAGGGGAAAATGGAGAGAGAATGGAAGGGAGGACAGAAGGAAGGGGAGGAGAGAGAGAGAGAGAGAGAGAGAGAGAGAGAGAGAATTCATTTTCATTTCATTTTTCCTCTGTCTTCTTTTTCTCTCTGATCTGTAGACTAGTGATTGCCCATATATTCAAGAGTAGATCTTTTCTTCTCAATACCATCTACTGATTCAAATGCCAACATCTCCCAGAAACACCTTGACACAGGAAATATTTTACAAGCTGCCTTAAATCCTTTTGCCTACTTGAAACAATGCATAAAATCAACCTAATAAATCCATCCCTTGTTCAGGTGACACCCACATATATCTCCTTAATCCACACTTAGTCTATAAATAAATACAACTAAAAGATCAACATTCCAGCATAGACATGGGGAGGGCTCCCAAGGCCCCCCCACACCCAAGCTGAGAAGCTACAGGGAGCCCATGACTGCTAATGGAGGGAGAGTCAGCCCATGGACAAGCTACCGTGCCTTAATGGTCAGCACTGTACACACAGCATGTGGGACACTAACTGAACTCGGGCTCTATGTATGGTATAATCTTTATCATATATCATAACCTATGTTACATAGTTTTAATACTGTGCATACGATGTTAATAGGAAGGGGCGTGGATTTAAGAAGGGAAGCGTGGGGAAACGGGAAAGTTATCGGGAAGACTTGTTATCATCAAAATGTATTGTACCATGTATGAAATTTTCTAAATAAACGAATGTTAATAATGAAAAAATTGACAATTAGGCACAGGCCTAATTCCTTTCTGAACACAGAACAAAGCACTTGTAACTGGCATGATGAGAAGAAACCATGTCAATGGACTGCTAAGGCCTATGTGCTCAGAGGAGTGACTGGGCCCAGTGCTCAGGCAGGAACAGGGCCCAGGTTCTCGAAGTTCCCATGGCTCCTTTGGGCTGTATGGGTTTTCATGCCTGAAGCCGTTTCCTCTTTTTTCTTGTCCTGTGTCCCCTCACTTGTTCTGTTTTCCTTTACCTTTTTCTAACCACAGGGTCGGAGAACCTGCCACAGAGCCTCACTTGGTCTCTCCTGGAGGGAGCCTCACTTAGTTTCACAGAAGGACCTCCCCGGCCACAGACTCCTCTGTCTTTCCCCCTCTGTGTTGTACTCAGTGTACACAGAAAGAACAGAACCTCCCCAAGGCTGCGGAAGCGGTATGTCAGCAATCGTCCCGACATTTGCCCTGCACTGCTGCAGAGAACTCTGCTCAAGCAAGTGCTCCTCTCATTTCTGAGCAGTCCTGCCTGTCCTGACACGGGACTGTGCCTTTGCAGCTCACCCGTGATGCCGCTCAGTACCCAGCTGTCAGATGAGAGACCGGCACAGGAGTCAGGTGATGCAAAATCTGAGAAAATGAACAAAGTGATGTAGGGGTGTCCAAAGTCCAGACTCCCCATCTCTCCAGAGCACAGTAGGTACAGTGCCTTCCTCCAAAGTTGTGGGGAAAATACTTCAAAACATCTTTTTTTTCCCCTGTAATTAACAATTTATTTATTTTCAAGCATGACTGAAGCCTCATTGTGGGATGCATGTAAACTTCTTTCCAGCAGTTATCTTATGAGTGAGGAGAATGGAGGTGAAGATTCTTCTCCTGTCTACACTGTCCTGTGCCTCAGCCACCCCTTTCCATCACCTAATCCAGATCCTTCATGTGACCATCCTCAAGCTGCTTCTTCATGGTCCACGTGCTGAGGAGTTCTGCTTGGAGGACAGGTGATCCCTCCACTACCTTTTATCAGACTGTCTGGTGTGCTGTACCCAGAGCATTCCCTGGAAGGCATCAGTGTGCGTTGGGAACAGACTCATTGCAGTCGTTTGTGTTAGAGAAAATGCCTGGCCACCGAGCAGTGCCTCAGCATCTTCCAGCCTGTCCACATCACCATTCAGCCTGTGGATATCATCTCAGTGAAAAAAATGGTCCCCCCTTAAAACCTGGCTTTGTTTCAACAAGAGCACCCTGAAGCAATGAAAGAACTTAACAGTGTTCTGTGTGTTGTGACACTTTCATTACTGAACATCATAACTGTGCTGTGAGCCAAAAGCTTTGACTTCCCATGTAACTGTCAGGAGGGAGAATTGTGAAGATTGCACAGCAGGCATGGGGAACAGGGTGGGTATGCAGTGTCAGGAGGAGGGTGTAGGGGGACAGGGTGTCAGAGGAGGACAGGGTGGGTACACATGTCAGAGGAGGACAGATGTACTTTCTGCTCAGTTGATTTCCTCTCCCCAGCCCCTAATACTGTATCCTTAAGGGTGATAATTCTAGAATCTAGAATTAATGGATACGGGGAGTACCCGGAAACTTATAGCCCTGTTGGATTGCAGCTCAGATATACATTTATTCTCTTATGTTTTTCAAATACCTGATATCTTGAGGCTATGTTATTTGAAGGTAAAATTATGATGCTTGAGAGACAAGAGAATCCATGGAGGCTTGAAGGCCAGCTGCTTCATGCATGCACATGAGGAACAAAAGTCCCTAAGCATTGGTTTACGGTTTTTGGTTTTTTTTTTTTTTGTCTTTTTGAGAAAGGATCTCCCTGTAGCCACAGCTGGCCTGGAACTCACTATGGAGACCACTGGTCTTGATTTGCACAAAGATCTGCGGTCTTGCCTCCAAGTGCTAAGATTAAAGGTATACACTACCAGCCTGGCAAGACCGGTTTATTATCCTGGTGGCAATGTGGATAGCCAGGTGAAGGGAAGATGGCTAGCCTAGGCATCCCAAGAGCCATGAGTCAGCAAAAAATGCCTGACACAGGTGTCCAGGGACTCCAGAAGTAAATAGTGATGTAACACGTATGATTATTTTTGGCAATATGCCACCTTTGTGTGATTCTGTTAAACTATGGCCTTGAACTCAAAGGCCTAAATTGCTGCCTTCCTTAGCTTGCCTATGTGACTACTGACTGGTCTGTGTGCCTACCTCTATGAAGTCTGTATGTGCTTGTCTTGGGCGACCCTATAATGGTTCTATGTAGCCAGTGTGGAAACCGAATGAACCAGATAAAAGCTGTGCAGTGGAGAGCGTGCTTGCTGGTCTGCCATTCATCATGGAGCTGATAGACTAGTTGACTCTCACTTTGGGTCAATACATCTGTGCAGTGGACNATTTCTATCTGAAAGCAACTGTGATGTTGCAATGTGAATATTTTAATGAGTGCTAGAATTAACTTACCACTTACTTTCAGGCATGGTAATTAATGTACATGGGGGGGCAGGTATATATTAATATTTTAGTGTAATATAAAATTAAAAGAGAAAATCTGAACCCCTGAACATAATAAAAAAGGATGCGTGGATGAAACTAATCAATGAATACCATGTTTGTTACATACAGCATGATGCTTTGGTGTATAATTTTACAGTAGGATCAATATAGATGTGATATTGCGTGCATTTCAAAAGCCTCAAAGGAAAAACTGTGTAATTTTGTTCAGAAATGTGGAATTTTTAACAACAAAGAAATTATACATGTTTAACGACCTAGACATGTTCAGCAGTTTTAAGTTTTAAACAATGTATATATGCATGAAACATCATGTGATCCTATAAATATGTACAAATTTGTATTTGCATATGTCAGCCAAAATAGATTAAATTAAAAAAAGTATTGACTGGAAACAAGAGGGAGGATCTGAAGAGCCAGCTGTGGTGGTATACACCTTTAATTCCAACATGCAGGGGCAGGGCAGGGGCAAGGCAGGGGCCTGGGCAGGGTTGGGAAAAGGGCAGAGGCAGGGCAGACCCCTGTGAGTTTGAGGTCAGTCTAGCAAGTTCCAGCCAGACAGAGCTACACAGTCAGACCCTGTCTCAATAAAATAACTTTTGAAGGAAGAACAGGTTGTGTTTTACTTCTGTGCTGGCCATATGGATATGTTTAGTTTAAAGAATTCATACAGTTGAACAATTATGAATATGTACTTTTGCATATGTGTATTTATGCTTTGAATACATTTTCTTTAAACATTTCCAAGAATGAATATTAAAATCGATAAGGCCGGGTGGTAGGCTCATTTTGAGTCTTTTAAGGGTTCTCCACACTGCTTTCCATAATGGTTATAGCAGTTTACCTTCCCACCAGCAGTGGATGAGTGTTCCCCTTTCCCCACAACCTCTCCAGCATTCAGTGTCCTTTGTGTTCTTGATCTTAGCCAGTCATATAGGAGTGAGATGATATCTGAGAGTAGTTTTAATTTGCATTTCCTTAATTATTAATGATGTTGAACACTTTTTAAGATGTTTCTCAGCCATCTTTACTTCCTCACTGGTGAAGTCTCTGTTCAGCTCTTCACTCCATCTTTTGAGTAGGTCATTTATTTCCTTACTTCTTTGTTTTTTTGAGTAGTCTATATATTCTTGACATTAATGCTCTGTCAGATGTATCACTGGTGAAGATTTCCTCCTACTCTGTGGGTTTTCTCTTCACTTCCTTGATTGTTTCTTTTGCTGTACAGAAGCTTTTGAGTTTGATGAGGTCCCATTTGTCTGCTGTTGACCTTATTTCCTGCACAGCTGCTGTTTGCTCAAAACGTAGAGAATAAGAGAGTGTGGAATGTCTGTCCCTGGATGGGACTCCTATTTTAAAATTCACCCATCCACAGCTCAGCAGCCACTGCAGAATAAGAGGTGGAAATATTGAAAGAGCTAGTGGCTGAGGATGACCACAAGGATACCCAGTTTTCCAGGTCTCTGGGAACTTGTTTATATGAACTTACAACAATGATGACTGCATGCATATGACCCATTGTCAATAAGACAATGCCCAGCATACAACTGGGGAAATGGGTAAGAAGCCCCAAGGTTAGTCAAGGAACTACTGTCAGCTGATCACTGCTGGGTGAGAGAGGGTTGATTTTCTTTAAGTGAGTGACCCTAGAGATGAACTCAAGCCATGGGGCATCTGGGGGCCACAAATTTGTCTTTATAGGCCTTAACATATATGATAGAATCCATGAAATCTGATGTGGGGACTACAGAAGATTACAGATGCTGGAAGGCATCTAAATATGATTAAGATGTATTGTATGAAATGCAAGAAGTCACTAAAACATATTGAAAATAATTAAATTTTAATTTTAATTCATGTGTTTGAGTGTTTTTTTCTGAATGTATGTAAGTACGCCTGTGTGTTTACGATGTATATTGGGCACAGAAAAGCGCATTGGGTTCCCAGGAACTAGAATAATAGATAGTTGTTAGCTGCCTGTGGGTGCTGGGAATCGAAGCCAGTTTTTCTGCAAGAGGAGTAAGTGTTCTTAACCACTGAGACATCTCTAGCCCCAAGAATAATCATTCTTTATTGTAAACAAAGAACTGATCAATTTAACTGAATTTTGGGCATGGTGGCAAATGCCTTTAATCCTTGCACTTGTGTGTTCGAGGCCAGCCTGGTCTACAGAGTGAGTTCCAGGCCAGCTAGGGCTATAGGGAGACCCTGTCTCAAATCATCTCAAGGCTCAATTAAAACAGATCTGTGAGGTCTGAGGAAGGATAGGAGTCCTAGGGAGGAAGGAGAAAAGGGGAAGAAGAGAGGGGAAAATGGAGGAGAGAATGGAAGGGAGGACAGAAGGAAGGGAGAGAGAGAGAGAGAGAGAGAGAGAGAGAGAGAGAGAATTCATTTTCATTTCATTTTTCCTCTGTCTTCTTTTTCTCTCTGATCTCAGTAGACTAGATGATTGCCCATATATTCAAGAGTAGATCTTTTCTTCTCAATACCATCTACTGATTCAAATGCCAACATCTCCCAGAAACACCTTGACACAGGAAATATTTTACAAGCTGCCTTAAATCCTTTTGCCTACTTGAAACAATGCATAAAATCAACCTAATAAATCCATCCCTTGTTCAGGTGACACCCACATATATCTCCTTAATCCACACTTAGTCTATAAATAAATACAACTAAAAGATCAACATTCCAGCATAGACATGGGGAGGGCTCCCAAGGCCCCAACCCAAGCTGAGAAGCTACAGGGAGCCAATGACTGCTAATGGAGGGAGAGTCAGCCCATGGACAAGCTACCGTGCCTTAATGGTCAGCACTGTACACACAAGCATGTGGGAACACTAACTGAACTCAGGCTCTATGTATGGTATAATCTTTATCATATATCATAACCTATGTTACATAGTTTTAATACTGTGCATACGATGTTAATAGGAAGGGGCGTGGATTTAAGAAGGGAAGCGTGGGGAAACGGGAAAGTTATCGGGAAGACTTGTTATCATCAAAATGTATTGTACCCATGTATGAAATTTTCTAAATAAACGAATGTTAATAATGAAAAAATTGACAATTAGGCACAGGCCTAATTCCTTTCTGAACACAGAACAAAGCACTTGTAACTGGCATGATGAGAAGAAACCATGTCAATGGACTGCTAAGGCCTATGTGCTCAGAGGAGTGACTGGGCCCAGTGCTCAGGCAGGAACAGGGCCCAGGTTCTCGAAGTTCCCATGGCTCCTTTGGGCTGTATGGGTTTTCATGCCTGAAGCCGTTTCCTCTTTTTTCTTGTCCTGTGTCCCCTCACTTGTTCTGTTTTCCTTTACCTTTTTCTAACCACAGGGTCGGAGAACCTGCCACAGAGCCTCACTTGGTCTCTCCTGGAGGGAGCCTCACTTAGTTTCACAGAAGGACCTCCCCAGGCCACAGACTCCTCTGTCTTTCCCCACTCTGTGTTGTACTCAGTGTACACAGAAAGAACAGAACCTCCCCAAGGCTGCGGAAGCGGTATGTCAGCAATCGTCCCGACATTTGCCCTGCACTGCTGCAGAGAACTCTGCTCAAGCAAGTGCTCCTCTCATTTCTGAGCAGTCCTGCCTGTCCTGACACGGGACTGTGCCTTTGCAGCTCACCCGTGATGCCGCTCAGTACCCAGCTGTCAGATGAGAGACCGGCACAGGAGTCAGGTGATGCAAAATCTGAGAAAATGAACAAAGTGATGTAGGGGTGTCCAAAGTCCAGACTCCCCATCTCTCCAGAGCACAGTAGGTACAGTGCCTTCCTCCAAAGTTGTGGGGAAAATACTTCAAAAACATCTTTTTTTTCCCCCTGTAATTCAACAATTTATTCATTTTCAAGCATGACTGAAGCCTCATTGTGGGATGCATGTAAACTTCTTTCCAGCAGTTATCTTATGAGTGAGGAGAATGGAGGTGAAGATTCTTCTCCTGTCTACACTGTCCTGTGCCTCAGCCACCCCTTTCCATCACCTAATCCAGATCCTTCATGTGACCATCCTCAAGCTGCTTCTTCATGGTCCACGTGCTGAGGAGTTCTGCTTGGGAGACAGGTGATCCCTCCACTACCTTTTATCAGACTGTCTGGTGTGCTGTACCCAGAGCATTCCCTGGAAGGCATCAGTGTGCGTTGGGAACAGACTCATTGCAGTCGTTTGTGTTAGAGAAAATGCCTGGCCACCGAGCAGTGCCTCAGCATCTTCCAGCCTGTCCACATCACCATTCAGCCTGTGGATATCATCTCAGTGAAAAAAATGGTCCCCCCTTAAAACCTGGCTTTGTTTCAACAAGAGCACCCTGAAGCAATGAAAGAACTTAACAGTGTTCTGTGTGTTGTGACACTTTCATTACTGAACATTATAACTGTGCTGTGAGCCAAAAGCTTTGACTTCCCATGTAACTGTCAGGAGGGAGAATTGTGAAGATTGCACAGCAGGCATGGGGAACAGGGTGGGTATGCATGTCAGAGGAGGACAGGGTGGGTATGCATGTCAGAGGAGGACAGGGTGGGTACACATGTCAGAGGAGGACAGATGTACTTTCTGCTCAGTGATTTCCTCTCCTCCAGCCCCTAATACTGTATCCTTAAGGGTGATAATTCTAGAATCTAGAATTAATGGATACGGGGAGTACCCGGAAACTTATAGCCCTGTTGGATTGCAGCTCAGATATACATTTATTCTCTTATGTTTTTCAAATACCTGATATCTTGAGGCTATGTTATTTGAAGGTAAAATTATGATGCTTGAGAGACAAGAGAATCCATGGAGGCTTGAAGGCCAGCTGCTTCATGCATGCACATGAGGAACAAAAGTCCCTAAGCATTGGTTTACGGTTTTTGGTTTTTTTTTTTTGTCTTTTTGAGACAGGATCTCCCTGTAGCCACAGCTGGCCTGGAACTCACTATGGAGACCAGCTGGTCTTGATTTGCACAAAGATCTGCCTGTCTCTGCCTCCCAAGTGCTAAGATTAAAGGTATACACTACCACGCCTGGCAAGACCGGTTTATTATCCTGGTGGCAATGTGGATAGCCAGGTGAAGGGAAGATGGCTAGCACTAGGCATCCCAAGAGCCATGAGTCAGCAAAAAATGCCTGACACAGGTGTCCAGGGACTCCAGAAGTAAATAGTGATGTAACACGTATGATTATTTTTGGCAATATGCCACCTTTGTGTGATTCTGTATAACTATGGCCTTGAACTCAAAGGCCTAAATTGCTGCCTTCCTTAGCTTGCCTATGTGACTACTGACTGGTCTGTGTGCCTACCTCTATGAAGTCTGTATGTGCTTGTCTGTGGGCGACCCTATAATGGTTCTATGTAGCCAGTGTGGAAACCGAATGAACCAGATAAAAGCTGTGCAGTGGAGAGCGTGCTTGCTGGTCTGCCATTCATCATGGAGCTGATAGACTAGTTGACTCTCACTTTGGGTCAATACATCTGTGCAGTGGACCAAGTTCAATTGTTTTCACCTGGAAAGGCCTACCGTGGACATGTGTCATTTCATGTTGCCCCAGGAATATGTGTACAGCCCCACCATTTTTCATGGTTTTGATGACTCAGGACTTAGTGAACTCAAGGTGGTCACTTGTATCATTAAGTTGATGGTATTATACTAACATCTGTTTCTTTCACAGACTTGGAATCTGAGAGCCTGGGAGACTTACAGAGACTAAGAGCCTGGGGAACTTACATAGCCTAGAGAGCGAATAATGAGCCTGAAAGCCTATAGGACCCGAGAACACAAAAAACTTAGAGTATAAAAACTTACAAAACAGAGAATACTAGCCAGGCATGGTGGTGCACACCTTTAATCACAGCACTGGAAAGGCAGAGGCAGGTTGATCTCTGTGAGATTGAAGCCAGCCTGGTCTACACAGCAAGTTCAAGGCCAGCTGGGGTTACAGGGAGATCCTGTCTCAAAACATCAAAAACAAAAACATAGAGAATATTATTCTTTCTACTGTTACTGTACATTGTGGGCCCAAAGAGTACCCCGTGGGCCTGCTGTGCTAAAGGACCAGTTGTCTAAAAGGGGTGGAATGTAGAGAAGAAAAGGCCACAGGAGCCAATTTTTTAACCCTGTGATTACCTCGTTACATGATGCAAGTTGACTTTAAGGAATCCCATTTACCTTTAAAATCATGAGACACAATAAAAGAAGTGAATGTTCCATTGATGTGTGGAAGATGGAGGGGTTTCAGAGCCTCTACATAGGCACTAAGTCCGTTTGCTGCCCTGATTTTAGCTTGAGATGTGCCAAGCAGAGACACGCACCCTGGGCTGCATCTTACTTGAAGAACTGGGAGCTAACAATTGTATGTTGTTTTAAGAGTCTAAGTATGTTGCTCCAAATCCTATGTCCAAAATATGTCATGTTTTCAGCAATAGAGTCTTACCTTCAAGGTCTGGGAAGTAACCAAGGGCTGTGGCAAGAACCTTTGTTATTTTGAGAGTCTCTTGGAATACTATGACCAATGACTCGAAGGGAGGTTTCTCTTGTCCAGCACTGTGTTTCTTGTGATATAGATTTCAGCTATAAATATGGAGTCATATATATATATATATTTTCAGTGGCTTTTGACTATACATTTCTCTGATTTTTCATACTATCTGAGCATTATTTATTCTCTCTCTCTCTCTCTCTCTCTCTCTCTCTCTCTCTCTCTGCCTAACCCTCTCCCCAGTTAACGTATTCCCATTTTCCCCATCTCCAACATGATAATGCCTGTCTCTTATTAGCTGGCCCTCTCTTGAGCTCTTTCTTCCCCTTTACCCTCATGATACCTTCAAGCTCTCTCCTCCCTTCTCAGCTAAACATCCCCATTTTTCTGCCATTCCCCCTTAGTACCACTTGTCTACTATAATACCTTTTTCTCAGGCTCCTTCTTTCCCTTAACCTCCATGGAACTGGAACTGACCTGAAAGCCTCCTCCATGAAGACTACTTCTCATAGTATCTGGGGATACTATGCAAGCTTCTAAGGAAGAAACTCTATCAATGGTCCAATTGTAACGACTAATAACTACAACAATTATAGGCACTGCAAACTATATTGGTGCACTATACAGGTAGGACCTTTATCTTGGGAATAATCAACAGCTATTTAATTGGACCTAAAACCTGCTCAATGAGAGGAAGCCCATGTGTGGTACTATAAACATAGCCAAATAGGCATGGCTAGAGAAAACCCTATGTCTATCAAATCTCTAGACAAATGCAATTTCTTGCTGTATGCTAAATATGTATCCTTATATTTATAGACAAGATTGCAGGTCATCACTCATCAAAGAAGCTTCTTTTTGCAATGAATGGAGATTGTTACAGAGTTCTATGCAGATAAGTGTCTGAGAGATGCCCATCCCTAAGTGATAAATCTATAATGCAACCTCTATACCTAAGACTCATGGAAAATAGTAGAACAGGGGCTAGAGAGAATATTAATGCATCTCTGACCTGTCAGCAGTGAGGCTTCCTCATGGAACAGAGGATGATTGGCATAGAAAGCCAGAACTGGCCAAAATGCAGAGAATAAGAGACTCTAGAGTATGTGTTCTTGGCTAGAACTCCTATGTTAAACCTCTGGCACCCAGGACTCGGGACCATTGCAGAAGAGGGGGAAGAAGGACTCTAAGAGCTGGGGATGATGGAAACAGAGGTTTCCAGAATTCTGGGAACTTGCTCATATGAACTTCTTGCAATGGTGACAGCATGCTCAACACCCAATCAAACTCAAACCAGACAAAACCCCAGCAAAGATCCAGGGAAATGGATAAGAAGCCCCAACCTTAGCTGAGGAGCTACTGGTACCTGATCACTGCTGGGAGAGGGAGAGTTGGTTTTGCTTAAGTGAATGATGCTAGACAGGCTGACCAGGCTGGAGTGAATGAACTCACACTGAAGCACATGTGGGGACTCAGTGGACCTCAATATATTTGACAGAATGTATGAAATCTGGTGGAGGCCTGTGGGGGTGCAGCTAGGGGAGGGGGGTCTAACTATGATTAAAATGTACTGTATGAGATGCTAAAAAATCAATAAAAGTATGTTAAAATAAATAATATCTGCCTTGAAATGAAGTATGTTACATTTCAGCTTATTATATGATAGACATTATGTTAAATTCAATTTATTTCTCAGTACTAGTTGGTATTCCTGTTCTCATTTCATTAAATGTAGTTTAAATATTTTTAATGGCTTATTATTCAAGTTCATCATGAGCAAAGCCCTGGAACTTGGTTCAGATTGTGAGCCAGTGTGTTCTGAGAGGAAAGACTATTTATTTATTTATTTATTTATTTATTTATTTATTTATTTGAGACAGGGTCTTCCTATAGCCCCAGCTGGCCTGGAGCTCACCATGTAGACCAGGCTGGCCTTGAACTCATGAAGATCTGCCTACCTATGCCTCCTGAGTGCTAGGATTAAAGGCATGTGCCACCATGCCCGGCTTAAAGGTGGTTCATAGCCACCATGTGAGTGCTGGGAATCGAACCTGGGTCCTCTGCAAGAGCACTCAGCACTCCTAACAGCTGAACCATCTCTCCAGCTTACAAATTAGTTTTAATTACTGTTTCTTTTTTAAAACTTATGTGTATGTATGTGCTTGTGCCTATGTGTAGGTGTGTGCACATGAGTGCAGGTACCTTACACACAAATACCTCTTTCTATTTTTCAAAGTTTTATTTTTATTTTTACTTGTGTATATGTATGTCTTTGTGTGTTTCTGTGGGAATTTTCACATGCCCACAGAGACCAGATGGGTCAGATTCCCTGGAACTGGAGTTACAGGTGGTTGAGTGCCATCCATTATCAGGGTTGGAAACTTAACTGGGGTCCTCTACAAGAGCAGTCTGTGCTCTTAACTGTTAAGCCATCTATCCAGACCCTAATCACTGTTTCTTATTCTTCAAAACTGGACCAGAGTTCTCTGGTACTGTGTCCTTGTAGCTTTACCCTCCAACATTAACATTCATTTCATAAAAGCATATGACTAAGAAATTGTGAAACTTTTTGTGGATTTTCCACCACATTCTGCTTCATGTGAGGTGTGTCTGAAGAGATGTGAGAGTGACCACAAAAGTCTGGTAGAGAACTCCTTCTAGAGAAGCACTGGGGTACAGTTCTCCACACCCACTTCTCTCTCCTCACACTCTTGGCGGAGCAATGCGGGGAAATTCTCCATCACTCCTTACAAGCGCAGTAAGTCTGGAGACTCGAGAGACTCTTTCCCAAGCTGGTAGTGCTCCCCAGCACTTGAAGGCACCGGAACTGGTAGCTTCACTCACACTGCCAACGTAAGAGATTGGATGGAGTGGGTTGTAGTGAACCAGGGAAGATGATTAGATTTGGGGGCCGGATCCCTTCCACCATACGGCTAAGTATACACACATGAATTTTCTCCTGAACTGGCTCTTCCTTAGAGAAACACTTGTCATGAGGCATTGACCCCGCTGTCCTCTGGAGTCCCTTACAGAAGAGAGAGTCTGAGGGAAGCAGTCAGCAAAAGACAACAGTAGGAGAGTGTTAGGGGGAAGTTCTAGCCGGCAGATCTGCAGAGAATTCAGATCCTCCAAGGTGCAAGGTCTAAAACCACTTTCGAAGGGCTCCCGCACTGGATCAACAGAGTGTGTGAGAAGTCCCGTGAAGGCTTGCTTTCCTTGTGCACAATTAAAAAAATATTTAATTAAAAAAACATGTTATTACTTTTATTTTATGTACACGAGTCTATTGGCTAGCACGTATGTAAGCGCACCGCCCTGTGGGTGCTGGGGGCTGAAAGCAGGTCCTCTCCAAGTGCCGTGCTCTTAACTGCTCAGCCATTTCTCCATCGCCTTCCATGGGCGTGGTTTGAAGGCATACATGAGCTGTGTGTCTTGGTGGAGTAGAGCTTGGAACTGCACAGATGTCACTTTTCTTCACTATGTACTGCAGGGCTGGATGAATGAATGAGATCTGAGAAGGAAACTGAGAAACCTCCAACCAAATATAAGAGGGAGATTTCTTAATTTAGTGGATCTTTCTCCTATTTTGAAAAATAAAAAGACTGAGAGTGAACTGACAGGAAAGAGTAACTTGATAAAGTTAAGAAAGAATAAAAATAAACTTTCTGCTTTCACAGAGTTGGATACAAAATATTAACTGTTTAAAAAAGAGGAACAAAGCTGGGTATAGTATCCCGTTTATAGTCGGGTGTGGTGGGACATGCCTTTAATCCCAGCACTCCGGAGGCAGAGGCTGGGAGATCTCTATGAGTTCAAGGTCAGCCTGGTTTCCATAGTGAGTTCCAGGACAGTTGGGGCTGCAGGGAGACCCTGTCTCAAAAAGACCAAAAAATATTTTACTTATTATTGTATTTCATGTGTATCAGTGTATTGCCTGCATGTGTGCAAGCGCACCTGTGTTGTACAATGCCCAAGGAAGTTAGGAGGGAGCATAGGATCCCCTGAAACTGGAGCTACAGAGAGTTGTTAGCTGCCACGTGAGTGCTGGGAACAGAACCTGGGTCCTCTGCAAGAGCAGCCAGTGCTCTTAACTGCTGAGCCATCTATCCCACCACCCATCTTTTAATTCTAGCACTCAGGAGTCAGAGACAGGTGGATCTCTGTGGGATAGAGGTTGGCCTGGTCTACATAGTGAGGTCCAGGTCAGCTGAGGCTACAGGGAGACCCTGTCTCAAATAAACAACAACAACAACACAAGTAAAAGGAAAAACAGCCAAATAACAAATAAAAATGAACATCTAGGTTCTTTTGTGATTATGGGGTGTGTAGACCTGTTTTATTATCTTCTTGAAGCTTTGTTTATCATTGATAAAATTAAGACTAAAGAATAAGCTAGAGATGTTAACAATGCATATAACTACACAAACATTGATATACTAAAAATACTGTTCAATGGTGACATGAAGACAATTGTGTTGCCTGTGATATGTTGGAAAACAGGAATGAGCTTCTCTATTAAAGAAAACTTGGAAATATCTCCAGAGATCTGTCTAGAGGAGCTGGCTGACTAATGTGAACCAGTTTGGCCCACATTAAGTCTAATTGTGAAGTGAAAGGCAAACCTCTTTCAGATGAGATGAAATGCAATTTAAGTTCTGAATGGAGGCATACTTCAGTGTGACTTATCTGGAGCTGGGAGAAGCTCGGAGAAGCTTTTCATGGGGAGCAGGGAAAGGATGTTGATGGACAATATGAGAGTGAGCCAGCATCCACTCAGGGCTGACATTGGAAAGTTTCTCACTTTTCATCTGCAAGTCATAGTACCAGGTCATAGAAGTTGGGTGCTTCCTTCTGACAAGCCTTCACTGTAGGATGGTATTATGTTTTTAAAGCTGCATGCCTAATCTTAGTACATTAAGCAATAAGGTGAAACAGTACTCCATCCATCATTCAGAGTGCTTCTCATTCCCAAAAGGGACCAGGGATCAAAACAACCCAAATGTCAGGCATCTTCATAGAGATTTCATGTCACCAATGCACCCCTTGTTTGATTTTTTTTAAAGACAAAGTCTCTAGCCCAGGCTGGCCTTGAGCCCACTATGTAGCTGAAGATGATTTTGAATTCTTGACCCTTCTGCTCCCTTCTCCAGAGTATTGGGATTACAGACCGGCCACTATGTAGTGCTGGAACCCAGCGTCTCATGAATGCTAGCCAAGCACCCTGCCAACTGAGCTATATGACCACTGAGTGCTAAAACACACACTTCAAACACAAGAGCGCGTTGGTGTGAATCGGTTCACAAATCAAAATTAACTTAGATTTCAGTTTCCAAAATTGTGGTTTCCTGTGCTAAGGACGTTCAACTCTCCTGGCGAGTTGCCCACAGAACAGTACTTAAAGCCTTGCATCTTATCTAATACAGAAGTCAGCATACATGATTCATGATTTCCCAGCTGTAGATATTGAGCCATCTCTATGAGCACACTTATTACCAGTCGGCACTCAAACCTATAATGAGGAAACATTATACCGACAGCTCTGTTATTCTGTAAGTAATGTTGGATGAGGAGGCTTTTGTCAAAGCCCTGGGCTTGACACCAGCACAGAAGAAAATTTATATGAAAAGTGCTATATGTTTCTACCTCACCCAGGAGCAATGAGACCCTTGACTTCAACATTATCTTTGAGTGGCTGGTTAAATTACTCTGAAAACAGATGCAGAGTAGGTCCCTTCAACATCATGGAGTTCCTGTGTGCTAGTTAGTAGTCCTAAAATTTAACAACTTTTAAGTTAAATTTACAGATTCTGTTACTTTCCTTAACAAACCAGAAACGATACACATTCTGAAACAATTACAATGGGTTAATAATTTTTATTAACTTCTGCTTCTGTTATCCCAAGGGACTTCCAAGATATGGCGTCACAGCGGGGAGACAGACAAATGGAGACAGGCTTTAGGTTTTGTAGGATCACAGTCATAATCCTCAGAGGAATAATAAGAATTCATTCTTGGAGTTAAGAAAAGGAGATTATAAAAGAGAAACATAGTTGGCCTGGGCATGTTGCAGGCCAGGAAAGTCTGTGAACCAGGGAAGACAGACCCTTCACTCATAATGCATGCATTCTGCACAGAGGGCAACTTCCTCCTTTACTGCCTACTGGTCCTTCAATGCCCACAGACCCAGTAGCCATACAGCCTCTGCACACTGAGAACTGCCTACTGTCTGCACGTGGAGCCATCTGGAGCTCACAAGACTCCCTTTATGTTTAGGCAGCATGAGAACCAAGGACCACTTGGCAGAAGTGAAACACCACTGTGTCCCATGGATGTGTGCAGCTCCATCAGACTTTCCCTGTGCTCACAATGTGCCAGCCTTATCTTAGGACATCAGTAATCCTTGAATTGTAAAACCAGCATGGGTTTGAGAACTACTAGAAATGTATAGATGCAATGGGAAAATATAGCTAGATTTTTCTTTTTGTAAAAAGAAAATCCCAATGACAGAGTCAATTTAATATATCTTTAGAATCCATGTTCATGGTTTCAAATATAAGATCTAATTAAAGATAGCATTAAATTTCATAGTGTAACATGAATTAAATTACTCTATAAATTGATACCTTTTATTTATTTTATGTCCCTGTCTACATGTGTTGTCTCAGAAAAGGGTGTCAAATCTCCTGAAGCTGGAGTTACAGGCAGTGTGAGTTTAGGTTAGTGGCTGTTCCAAGACTAACAGCATTCAAACATGATAGTCTTGATGAGAGGGAGCAGGGTACAGACGCTTGGTCCTCGGACTCTCAGAGTATGATACAAGGACCTGATGGCGGCTTCTTCTTCAGGTTGTTGATCTCGTGTTGTAGTCTCTGACTCTCGTTCTGGAACCCTTGCTTGAGAAGTTGTTCCTGTTCCTACAACGGAGATGGGAGACTGAATTCAGATGGGTATCGCAATCTACAAATTGCCAAGTATGTTCTCTTTTGAGCAACTGCATTAGTTTCTGGAGAGCTTTTGGCATTCATTCTTGAAGTCCGTTCCTTCTTTAGCATCAATTTTCCCTCTGCCTCATTTCTTAGGCTTGTTCATAAATTTTATATCCTTTCTTCAGCTTTAGAAACGATATCCTAAAGTTCTAAAACATCACTGGCCTACAGCACTTAGTCCTAATTCTTTTATCCTTTGACTCATGTGAAATGTGGTCACTCTGGAAAAACAGCAACAATCTGCCTTTTCCTTTTGCCTCATTTCTGATCCATGGTGTGAACCTGTCAACATAGATCTCAAGAGTCAAGAAAGATGGGTGCAAACCAAGTGGAAGGCTCCTACCCAATTCAGAGTAGGGCAGGTGTTAGATCAAGGAATTTAGTACATGTCCAAATTTTTGGTCACGGAAATAGGTGAAGAAATATCTAAGCAATTGGGATCTGCGGTCAGAAGACAATTCTGAGACACCATGAATTTAGTACATGTCCAAATTTTTGGTCACGGAAATAGGTGAAGAAATGTCTAAGCAATTGGGATCTGCGGTCAGAAGACAATTCTGAGACACCATGAACTCAGCACATATGTGGAGGGATGCCCAGATAACAGGACAATGTAGGCAACATGGGCACTTAGCCAATGTGCTTGTGTAGGTAGATGTTTAGGAACCCCTTCTGCTCATTAGGATGATTCCAGGCTTAAGGAGATATGAGGTATGGCAGAAACAAAATTCTTGTGGGTCCCATTTAGTAAAAAATAGAAACTGAATGTTTTAACATGCACTCTGATGTGAAAAGTTATTTTATATCTCATGAAAGTGCAATTTCCTGATCTAGCATGAAACAAAATAAAAATGGTTCCTGAGCTGTCAAATGAGAATTAATAGACAACATGAAAGGAGTAGCAGGCAATTCATGGCCACTGTTTATTGATATCCCAATAAAGAGTTTCATCCAGTAATAAAAAGCCTTTAATAAGTAGAAGTGGTCAGGGATAGAAGCAGCGCCTGACTGACTCACCCTACCTTTGGCATTGAGTCTTTTTTTGGTACGTGGGGGGTTGACTCTCATGAAAACTTTGTTTTTGTTTGGGGCATGAGAACTTATTGAGATGATGTGATCAAATACCTTCAGTTTAAGAGATACGATTTTGTTATTCTCAGCCATTAACTGCTCCCTTTCCTGCTGCATCTTCTCAGTCAACTGTCTCACGTGCTCCTGGTAACTCTTCTCTTTCTGTTCCATCAGCTGCTCATTTTTCTTTTGTATTTCTTTCAATGCTCTGTTTGCAGCTTCTGCAGCTTCAACTTTTACCCGTTCCACTGAGGACAAAAGGCAAGAATATGAGATTAAATTCTGGGAGCTACTTTTGCTTTTTGCTTCCCTTTAAAGATTCTTATGCCACTGAGAAAATGTTTGCATTGGATAGCCTCTTAGCAAAAATGTAGATGGCTACTCAATGCAGTTAAGAAAAAGCTACCAAGAAACTCAGAATGCCACTTTGGAGTATTTCTCTGTAGTGGTGACTTCATGTCGACCAACACTGCTAACGAACATTCAAGAGCTTTTCAACATCTGGAGTGCTTGCAGCTGTTCTCACCTTCGATTTGCTTTTGCTGTTCTGTGAGGGACTGATCAGTCTTTAGAAGTGTACCAGCCACATCCTCCTTAGATGCAAAGTACTTTTTCAGCATCTCTTCTGCCTAGATGTAGAGAGTAATTTGAAGACAAACCATGCAATATGCCTTTTAGTTCAAATTAATGTCGTCATCTGTATAACAGCTCAAACAGCATTTCAAGTTGAATGGAACTCACATTAACCTGGGGATTTCCCCCTCAAACCTGATCTCTTCTAGTTGCCTTAACTTTTGGTAACTTGTTTCTCCATCTTCTTCTTCTCTTCCTCCTCTTCTTCCCCTACCCTCCTCCTCTGCCTCCTCCTCCTTCTTTTGCTTATCGAAATGGGCTCTCCTTGTAGCCTGGAACTCAATATGTAGAGCTGGTTGTCCTTGAACTCACTGATATCTGCCTGCCTCTGCCTCTGGAATGCCTGGTATAAGTTGTAACTTCTTTAGACTAGCTGAGTCCTTGATATATTTTCTTTTCTCCTTACATACCCCAAATATAACATAAGCTAATAGTGTTAATTTTAGCTTCAAAAATGTAATCAGAATATTTTACTTATCATCTGTTCTAGTCAAACCTCCTAGCTCGAGACATTGCCTTTTGTCTCAACTATGACTACAGACTACAGGCCATTCATCCAGAGTGGCCAGAACTTTGCTATGTTATTTTAAGAATGTCATATAACTCTTAAGCTTAAATACCTTTACCTACTTTCTTAGCTCATTCAAATGAATATTGAACATTTTTCCAGTGGCCCCCAAGTCAGTGGCCCACAACCTTATCTTTTGCTGGCCCTTGTTTTGTCCATTGCCTACAAAAGTACCAGTTTTCTTGACATGTCTGAAACATGCATCAATTTACTCTTCTGGATTATTTCTGTTGTTTGAAATTTTCATTCCTTACATAGCCATTTGTCTTTCTGTCCTAATTCTTTGAATAATCTTTTAAAATTTTACCTTATCTGATGTCAAGATGGTAAAATATCATGTTTTATATGAATATCTTTGGTAAAGATGGAATTTACATATGTGATTAAGTTATTGAGAGAGACATATAACCCTAAAGGTATTGTGCTATGTCTTAGAAACCTTAAAGGTAGTTGATATACAATCTTTTTGCTTTGCCTTTTTGTCCTTTTTTTTTCAAGGTATAAAATTAAAATAAAGGCTGAGTCTTTAGGAGCTGTCATACAGTACGGAGTCATCCTGGAGATGGAGCCCATGGACTAAGGTTCTGGGGACAAGAAAGAAGAGCGCTTGGAACAAGATGCTGGTAGAGCCACCATAGCACCATGGGTTCATTCTATCTGACTTACTGTCCAGAAGAAATAACATTCAGCCATTTTAAAGACATTGTTGTTTTTAAATAATACATCAACAAACCTAATCCTAACATCTGTTATTGTAGTAGAGCCATCTAGAACTGTGTGGACACAGATGATGTCGGCTGGAATTCCATTCAAATTTTACTTTTCAATATCTATATGATCTTAGGTGAGCCCTTTACTTCCCCCTGCCTCAGTTTCCTTTGCTCTTCATGGAGGATATTAGATATTAATAAGACACACTTTACAGAGTGGATGTGAGAAATCAGTGAATTAACTTCTTGAACACAGTGAGGGAAATCTTAAGTGTTAACTGCTATTACCACTATAATTATTTGTCTATGAGCTTGAATTCCTCATGTCTTATAAGTACTCTAAAGGAACATTCCTCTAACTAGTTTTTCTTTTCTTAAAAATTCCTTCTGTCTCCAGCAACCTGAGAAGTACTGGACCCATGGAGAAAGATGAATCTTGTTGGATGACTAGATGAAGAAATGAATGATGAATTAGCAAGTTACACAAACATTTCTGAGAGTCTACTTGTGCTTCCAAGGAGGAAGGTGCTGTCTCTCTCATGGTTGGCTCTCTGCCTGGATGAGGGACACTGGCACTGCCCAGCATCCCCAAAGCCATCTCTCTTCTTCCCAGTGGCATTTGAAAGACACTCCTCAACAAGCCCCTAGGAATGGTACTAACTACATCGTTTACCTGTACCCCCTTTCCAGGAACCTGCTTGTACTTTCTCTCCAGCTCCTCTTTCTTCTGAAGATAGAGGTGGTAACCTCCTGGTTTAGAAAATGCCCCCTGCTTCACTTCTTCTTCCAGAGGAGCAAAAATATCCTGCAGCAAGGCTAAACAGTGATCTGATGACACGTCCATGTTCTTCTGAATGAAAGCATCTCTCTTTGTTTCCAACTGGCCCTGCGCAAGGACAAGGCAGCACAGACTGTTAAGAGGAGAATGAAGAGAACCACATAGACTACTAGAAAGTGCTAAAGTAGGGGCAGACCCTTCACCTCACTGTGAGATCTAATGGATCCAAGGACAGTGCTGGCTGGAGAACTTGACATTTCAAGTGTGATTTCCTGAAGGCCATTCCTCCTAGTTTTCCAACTTCATAGAGTGATTCTCAAAGCACAGACACTGTTTCATAGGATACTTTTTTCAAATCTCTAATTTCAGGGATAGTTCAGATTACCAAAATGAGAATTAAGTAGGTGTATGTGGACTTCCTGAACTCACCACTCTCTAGTTTCATAACTCATTAGTGGACTAAGGATTCCTTCCTTACAAGTCAGGGGTAACAAGACCAATCCCAGCAGCTTCTTGAGAGTCTATATGAGGTGATCCAGAATAATAAGCTCAGGGACTTTAGGGCATTATTCAATAAAGGCAAACAATTATTTAACGCTCCTTAATAGGGGAATGTTTTTGTGCATTCTTCTCAGTGCTGAGATAATAGAAGTAATGGGAATGGGATGATGGGCTTTCATCATGTCCAGAGCATAATGCAGTAGCATCTCCATCTGCATTACAGCCCGAAACGGCTTAGAAATCAAGCATTTTATTTCTCTTACCTTTGAAAGATGCCGACATCCTATTGCTACTGATTTCTCAGCTTCACCAGAACCTCTGAATTTAGCCATATATCACTTGTAAAATCCCCCTTTCCTAACCAGAAGATCACCATTGATTAAATGACAAAAATATCTTCAAATAGTCCTATGATTGGTTTCTTTTTCTTGTTTTGTTTTCATTTTTTTCTCATGAACTTATATAGAAAACAAGAAATTATTAGGATTATTGAAAAAGAATTTCATTTTCACAGATTATTAGCAAAAAAAAAGCCATGAAAATACTGTATGTCTTTAGCAATAAAAAACAAAGGATGAATATGATCGAAATAGATTTTATGCTTCTGAAATTCTCAACTAATAAGACTATTATACTATCAAAAATAAATTAAAATTGTCCTTTTTAAATGCAGTTATATGATTCACTCAGTGGCTGAGGATATGGACTCCAGAGCGGGGAAATTAGCAAGAATGGATTTTTGTGGAAAATCTTGCCTAGTTTTGGCATCATGCTTTCCAGATCAAGTCCAGCAGAAACTAATCTTTTAGTAATGGTTGCAAAAGTACCTACATTACTGAGTGTAACTGCTTTCGGTACTAAGGAGAAAGCTCTTTTCAGGAAGAGCCTACTTTTTCCTCTAGTGGTGTAGGATACCATACATACCCCTAATTCCCTCTGGAACTTTTGATCCTCATCCTTGAAAGAATTTTCCATGAAGATTTGAATGGCCTCACTTTCGATGGCCCTGTGCAGGTCCAGCAGCTCCTGGAGGGTTTCTGTGGGCAGCTGCACCTTCTGTTTCATCTGTTGGTCATAGTGGGCAATAGCCTTTTGCACCGCAGCCGAGTTCTCTATCCTGGCCAAAGTCAGGACTGCGTTCTCCATGCAGGGCAGTTCTCCACTACTGATGGCATTGACATAGGTTAGCACCAGGCACTGTAGACCTATAAAAGTGAGTTTAAATAAATAATGACTCTCAGTTGGTAGACAGAATAACTTTTTCAGTTTTCAAGATTCTCTGAGAAATAATAGTAATGCAATAATTCAATAACCTCCAGGTCCAGAGGAGATTAAACCTTTCTATTCATTCTCCATTTGGTCCAAAGATGGGTGTTGGATTGAATGGTTCATAGTAAATTTTGGAGGAGTGGGTTGTGATGCTACAAGTGGTTGCTTTATTACTCTTTTTTACTTCCCTTCTCTTTCATACCCTCTCTTTTCTGTTTGTCTTAACTGATAAAAATGGAGAAAGAGAAACCTGGGATTTATTGCTTTTTTTTCTTTTTTTTTTAATTTTATTTATTTTATTATGTGTATGAATGTACTGTCTGCATGTAGGTTTGTGCACCCGTGTCATGCAATGCTGCGGAGGTCAGAAGAGGGTCTTGGATTCTTCTGGAACTGGAGTTCTCCTGGAATTGGAGTTACAGACAGTTCTCAGCAGCCATGTGGGTGCTGGGGATTGAACCCGGGTCCTCTGCAAGAGCAGTTGACGCTCTTAACTGCTAGGCCATCTCTCCAGCCCGCTGTTTTTCTTTTTTAGTGGTGAAGTTTACTGGTCTATAAATAGATCTAACCAGATGTTATTTCACAGCTCTGCACATAGATAACCAAATCCTACAGATTTGCTCAGAACTTTGCTCATTGTAGGGCTGAAAGCATCGTATCCCAGGAAAACCTCCTCCTTGTGAAAACACAAAGCATTATATGCACACTACTCAGACTGTTACATATGAGAACCTTATCTCACTCCCCAGAATCCCCCCACATCCTCCCATAGAGCTTCAAGTCAACTATAATTTCCTTACATCATCTGCTTGTCCTCTGAGAACATCATCTCTCTGTATTCCCTACTGAGTGAACCCTTCACCTGCTCTTTTTCCTGGCCACATCTCCTTCATTTCCCTGAGGCTGCACATTTGTGACCTGCTTTGAGGATTTTTATTTCATCCAGTGAAACTAGTCTCTGTTCCCCTGGACAACTCCTACCTGCTTTCAAGTTCTCATCACATTCCTTAGCATCCAATATCAGTGTTCTCTGTGTCTGAGTATAATTATATCCCACCTATTTTATACCTCGTACTTTCTTGTCTCAGCCTCTTGTTTTTATTATGTGAGGTACTATTTGTCCCTGAGAATTTTATTTTTTAGTACTAGAGTAGCTTTTGGCTGTCCTAGGCTGCTAGGAAAATAAAAACCACATCTCCTTACCCTTTATGATACCCAGTGGATAGCCCATCAAAGTCATCCCCTAAACAGTTTTACTTTGTGACATGAAAAGTGTACCACTCAATAGCAAACGGCTCCTCTGCTATGGGCAGAAGGGAAGCCCAAGTCGGAAGTGTGGAAAGTAACTCACGTGGTCCATTGGCGATGATGCCTCCTGAGAGGGTCTTGACTCTGGAATGGTTGAGGATGTACGATGTGAATTCTGCAACCTGCTCTACAAATTCAGGGTTCAGGTCTTCCTCTCTCATGGTCTCTAGTTTGGAAAGGTATTTCCTCTGAGCAGGCCGGTCAAAGATGAAGCACTTCCTCTTTGGAAAGTACTTTCGGATACAGAGCCGAGGTTCGTTATAGCTTTTAGTTTTCTCTTCAGGTCCTGAAGGGAGAAAAATTAGATGCAGTGAACTTCACGTCAATTGCTTCAACTGTTTGGTTGTTCCAATATCCATTTGCAAAACCCATGTGAGGGGAAAAATAACTAATGTGGAATGAAGACTATAAAGGGATGGGAAACTAGAAACTAAAACATCTTTCTTCCAGGTAGGTGATTCAATTTCAAATGGAGTCCAACTAATTAAGCCAATCGGGTTTCCATTCCCTATAACAACGGTCAGGATAACATGAGATCAAGACCTTTAGCAACACTGCAGCATGGCCACTATGATGGTGTTTTCTCTTTATATCCCAAATCTCCACTCACCTTTTTTCAGATTCAGTGCATTCTCCAGGTATTCATCAGGAGTGATGGATTGTCCATTAATTTCCAGATCCAGGGAGAAATCCCTCAGAGCCCACACAAAGATTGGGAAGAAGCCCACGAAGTTCGCAGAGTCTTCCATGTCATTCTGTTCAGGTGAGGCCTTTGCTTTGATTAGATCTGTCATCTCCTTCACAAAGCTGGCATGCTAAGAAAACTACAGGAAAACTTTCACTTTTATGATGCATATTTCCCAGTGCCTCTCCAAACTAATGTCTTCTACTTATTAGCTTATTCATTCACAGAATTCATTCATTCACCAACATCTATTGGGTGTCTTCTATGAATCAGACACCATCCCAGGCACTAAATTTTAAAATAACTAAGAGAATGCCACTACAATTACATTGTAGTAATGGAGACAGACAATAAAAAGTCAATAAACATTAAAAAATCTCAGATATTTATCACAATTGTGATGCAAGAAAATGCCTGAGCCTAAAGGATAGAGAGTAACTCGTGTGTGTGTGTGTGTGTGTGTGTGTGTGTGTGTGTGTGTGTAGTTATTCAGGGAGCTCTTGTACTTGCTGAGGTTCTAGAGTAGTAACAATCTAAATGAACTGAAGGACCCAATCATGAAAACTCTAGCTATAAATCAAGTTACGAATAAAACATGCGTAGATTGAACATAGATCATGAAGTCCAATGTGCTCAGATAGAAGCCGTAAAGAAACAGATATGAGGGTTTTTACGTTTTAAAGCCTAAATAAGAAGCTTCAAATTTGATTCATACTACGTGGGAAGCTGCTGGTGGATTTTGACTGTACGGAAGACAGGTATAGCAGCGTTTCCTCTGCAGGGTACAACTTGCATTTATGAGTACAAGAGAAGAAAAGTTTTGTATTTGGGAAGATGGCCAAGATAAAGTGTGAAAGCTTGGTCAGGAGACATTGTGGGGGAGATGATGAGGTTGGTATAGGGACATAGATTTGCTAATGGAGCTGAAAACATCTGTTGACTAATAATTTCTAGGATATGTGGGAAAGAATTATCAAAAAGATTGCTAAGTTTCTTTCTTTGTAATTTTTTTCCTATATGAAGTAATACATGTATCCAGGTAAGAATTTAGACAAGTCAAATACACACAAAGTATAACATCAATATCAAACATACATATTAATGTCAATTATAGTTTCCCAGGGAAACCATAGTTTTCCTTTGTAATGTTTGCTTTTCCAAGAGCAATTTCTTTCAAAGTTCTGGCCATTGAATCCAGGGTTTGATGCCTGTTAAAAAGCAGTCTTTTACTGAGCCACATATCTAGTCTCCACAAAGCAGCAGTTAAATTTTTTTTGTTTATGATGAGAGAAACTTTGTGGAACATGTGGGCATTATTACTAAAATGGGAAATGTTGTAAACTTGAGATTGAATTGTCTCTTGTGTATCTGTGTGATGATGTAAATGCGTAGACTCAGTCATAATTGTAAACAGGAACTTGATGGTGACTGACATATAGATGCTACAGAAAGCCTTGAGGCAGATTAATATCAGTAAAGAAAGAAGAAAATATGCAGAAACTAATGTGCTACAATATTCAGAGACCACAAAAGAGAAAGAATGGAACAAAGTAAACAAAACAAGTTTGCCAGTGGGGAAAGTAGACTGCTGGAAAATTGTGGTTCAGAAGGGATGAAGTGGCCAATTTATGAAGTGCTGTTGAGAAGCTAAATAATATAACTGCTCATTGGACATGGCAATATGAAAATGAACACTGTCATGCTTGAAATTCTAGACTGAGTAGGACTAGGAAGATACAGGGAAATATGGGGCAGTGAAAGAGCCAGGAAAGAATGATGCAAACCAGTTTGTGTACTGCTAGTCTCTGAAAGAGAAGGGGTTTAAATCTTTAGCAAAAGAATGCTTGGTTGACCAGATGATTGATAAAAGACTGCAAAGAAAGGTGGTGTGGTATGAAGGCACTGGCTTCAAAGGAGGTCCTCTTTTCAATAGTAGAAGAGTTAAGTGGCTGTAAATGTTAAGGATTTGGACGTATGTAGACTAAGTCAGATAGTGATGTTCTGAGCATTGTGTGGCTGTGTATAAAAATATATGTGAGCAGGGCGTGGTGCTGCACACCTTCAATCCCAGCCCTTGGGAGGCAGAGGCAGGTGGATCTCTATTAGTTCAAGGCCAGCCTGGTCTATATAGTGAGTTCCAGGACAGCTGGGGCTGCAGGGAGACCCTGTCTCAAAAAGACCAAATATATGACATGAGAAGTTTGAACTTTCGGGGACCAGGTCAAACTCAGATGCTGAGCATGATGGGATTTGTAAATGAGGAACAGAGGGATCTTGCTGTCCTTGCATCTCTGTCTGTTCTTTCTAAGTTTAGGGATGTTTTAGACCACACTCAAAGGATACTGCAGCTGATCCATGGCATGCTGGTTGATGGTTCCCATGCTGTTGTAGATGAAGGTGCTGCTCAGAAGTATTGCCAGGGCAAAGATCCAGCAATCATTCTGGTTGTCTCCCTACAGGTCAGTGCAGAGCCATAGGAAGGGGGATAAGATACTGTCCATCAACACAAAGAGGCAAAGAAGAGCTTTTGCTCTGTCTCCAATTTACTATGTCAGCATGGGCAGGTCACTGTATTATGCAATATTCTTTCCACCGTACAATGATTTTATGAATGCTCAATTCATGCTGTGTAAGACATCACATAAATACGTATGTGAGAGCAGGAAGGACATTGCACTTAAAAGTTGTAATTTTGGAAGCTGGGAATGGTGACACACACTTGTAATACCAGCACTCGGGAGGCAGAGGCAGGCAGATCTCTGTGAGTTCAAGGCCAACCTGGTCTACATAGTGAGTTCCAGGATAGCTGGGGCTAAAGGGAGACCCTGTCTCAAAAAGACAAAAATAAGTTGTAATTTTGATCATCTACTAAAATTCAATCCTTAGTTTGTGATCTGTTCCATTCTCATAACATACCATGGTAAGGAACATTTTAACAGTAGTGAAAATAAGCTCCTAATAAGAGTTTCATGTGTCTCAGATTGGAAAGGGTAGTGATGCTTGATCCTCAGTGAATAAAGATATCACTGGCAGGTCAAAGTTTTTCTATTGACTGATAGTGCTGTGTGGACATGAGCATTCTTAGCATCTTGATGGACTCTAACTGAGTCAGGCATGTTTGTAGAATGCACACACATGTTTAGGAGTGCTATTAACACTCTTACCTAAACATTGTGCTGTGATGAAAAAAATGACTAAAATATTGTTAGTTAATTAATTATTTTAAAGGTTTATCCACTATTAATCAGTTGAATTTAGGGTCTAATCTCAGTTCTCATGCCAAGTAGTTTGAGCATAAATCAAGGATGGGAGATAAGAGTTTAGGATGAGCTACTGACCACCCTCAAAAAGCATATGAAAGATTTATGTTTTACCTTCTCAACATCTTCCAGGCCCTCAGTGTCCAGCAGAACCAGGGTGTGGTTCGCCTTCCGGGGATGAGGCACACACCACATCCAGATTCCTTTGGTGTGAGACTGTATGGTGGAGCCCAGAGAGAAGCCTGAGAAACAGAGTTGGGAAGAGAGTGATTAAATTGAGTTGAAATTTAACATACTTTCATTTAAAAGAGTAAAAACAATGGTAAGTATTGACTTTAATTACTAGCTTAGAAATAGGGAAGTTAGACTGTCCAGTACTGATTAGTGCATTCATTTCTACCTTAGAGATGGACACTTTCTCTTTCTATGCAGTCTAGTAAATGTTTGATAATTAATCTTTAGGCAAGCTAACTTTCTCTACGAATTTGCTATTTCTTCCATAAAAATATATTAAATATGGGAAAGTAGCAGCAGTGTTGAAAGAACCTTCTAATTCAACAAAGAGAACCTTCTAATTCAACAAAGAGAAAATCCCCTGGTGGATAGAGTTATCCTTCCCTCTTCCCCTCTGTATTTTCCTTCCTCACTTCTCCAGGCCGTTGGCAGTGTAGTTGAACAACGAGGACCCTGAACAGTTTTTCTCACCTCTTTTCTTCCCAGCCAGCTTGTTCATCAGGTAGGATTTGCCTGTTCGGTAGAGGCCCACAATGGCCACCACCACCACAGGCTGCTTGATGGCAGACAGGATCTTCAGAGCTTCCTGGTTGACCAGTAGCTGCCGATCAGAGTTCTCAATGAGACATATGGGTTCTGCCATGTTGACCTGTGAAGCCATGTCCAGGGTGCTCTTTTGTCTCTACGGAACAGATAAAATGAAAAGCAATTTCTAGTCAGCTGAACTGGAAATAATGTCAACTAAAATTTTCTTCTACTCTTGAAATTAGTTCTTTGTACTTTTCTAAAGGTCCCAGGGGTCTTTATGAATGTCCTATGAGCTGGTCCATTGACTCTATTTAAAATGGCCTAGCGGTTAGGAGCACCGACCGCCCTTGCAGAGGACCCGGGTTCGATCCCCAACACCCACATGGCGGCCGAGAACCGTCTGAAACTCCAATTCCAGGAGAACTCCAGTTCCAGGGGAATCCGACGCCCTCTTCTGACCTCCGCGGCATTGCACGACATGGGTGCACAGACTTGCATGCAGACAGTACATACATACACATACGGAAATAAATAAAATAAAAAAAAAACTATTTTAGTCAGGCGTGGTGGTGCACACCTTTAATCCTAGCACTTGGGAGGCAGAGGCAGGTGGATCCTTGTGAGTTCAAGGCCAGCCTGGTCTACAGAGTGAGTTCCAGGATAGCTGGGGCGACAGGGAGACCCTGTGTCAAAAAGACAAAAAAACAAAAAACAAAAAACAGAAGAAGAGGTGGAAAGATTGTAAAAGACAGAGGTTGAGGAAGACTGCTGCCAAACAGTGTCTTCAGGACAGGACCAGGCCACTGCACTCACCAACTCACAGCAGCTTGGTTGCCTGTGGAAGACCAGTCAAAATTCCAGCATGCATGGGAGAGGGGCTCGGGGAGGAGAGGGGCTCAGGGAAGAGAGGGCCTCTGGGATCCCCCAGCCTAGCTGAGGAGATACTGGCAGCTGATGGCTGCTGGGGGACAGGAGCCAGTTTTCTTCAGGGATGTGTCTGTCCTCTGGTAGGTTCCTCAAGCTCCAGTACCTGGCCCTACACCCACACACTGACAGGCTGGTATAATTGGACCCAGTGGGTTATAAAAAGAGGACATAAAATTGGGACATTGTGGTGGGGAGCTAGGAGGAGATGAGGAAGGAGTAGGGGACGGATATAATAAAAACATACTCTACACATGCACAGAATTCAGAATAATGCATAAAATATATTTTTAAGAAGGTACAAAGTATCTAGACAAAGGATTTATAATGGGAAAATTGCCTCTTTTACAAATTCCAAGTTACCCAACTTAATTGTAGAAATAGGCAACAAAAAGAGTTCTGCTGTGCAGGAAGATTATCTAAGATGGTATCAAGAGAACAATATTAACTTTTAAACATTCCCGTTCTCCCTGTGAGCTCTACCTTGCTGAGGCTTAACACAGCACAGCAGGAATAGTGGCCACTAATGACAAGCTTTGGATTTTGAGCGACCTGCCATCCACATCTGACTCTGCCGCAGCCTCCTTGCAGAGGTCTCTTTAAAGGAAGCTGGCACAAGCAATTAGATATATAGGTATTTAAAGAACACTAATAGTTATGGTTGGTTACATCACTTATAGCTAAAAAATGAAAAAAAAA
>VZQC01014331.1:1195682-1289494 GCA_009823505.1 Rhizomys pruinosus | reverse complement strand
AAAAAAAAAAAAAAAAAAAAAAGGAAGCTGGCAGGCTCTTGTAAACCTTTTCCCACCCCTTGTCTTGGTCTTACCTGAAGCAGAAGTCTTTCAGAGTTGGGAGGAAAGCAGCTTTGTCGAGTGTTATGAAAGCCTTTAATCTTTCCTTCCAAAAGGAGGAAATGTTTGCTTCTCTCCCTTGCAGGCACTTTTTATTACCCTGTCCCTTCAACACCCTCGGAAATTCCAGATTTCCAGTGGAGACCTGAGGAGGACATAGATAAATGACAGGGCAACTGTTGCAAAGAGTTCTAGAAAGATGAAACTGAAAGTAAACATACCAAGTTCAAGGAAATGACTCAGTTACAAAAAACAGAACTGATTGAAGGGATGTGCTAATGGGAGGGGCTCTCAACTCTAGTTGCAAAGCTAGAATTTGACTTATGGTGCAATTTAACTCTTTGTCTCTCGAGGGTAGAATTTAACTCTTTGTTGACTTTTAAAATCTGGATGACATACTATTGAAGAAGGTATTGTTTTGAAATCACCCACCACTATGCAAGTATGTGTGGCCCATTTTTTCCTCTTTGTAACATATTTCTTTGGAGACAAGTGAATCAGAATTCTTTCTCTAAGCTCTCAAATATAAATAAAACTCCCCAGAGGATGAAGAAAGCCATGGCAGTGTTACAACTCAGAGATGTTTGTAAACATCTGGACTGCTCTGGCAGGTTAGGAACTCAGACAGTGACAGGCTGGTAACACTCACGTTGTGAATATGTGCACCAAAGACAGAGGAAGGAACTCTGCAGAAGTAGAGTTTATTAGATAGGTTGAGACACAGCTGCAGCAGGTTAGAGAGTAGAGCGGGAATTGCATAGAACATCCTAAGGGTCTGCTTTCATGAAGGGGCTGACAGGGGATTTGTAGTTCTGTGTGCGCAGTCAGGCAGTGTTCAGCATCAGAGTGTTCTAAGAATAACTGAAGTTGAGGAATACTGTGGTTATCAACACCATGACCTTAAGGTAAGAATAGTGCCATTCTGAGTCAGAAAAGGCTCAGCACAAATACTGCTCTGACACTAGGCTCGGTATTTTGCAGCTGGGGTGTACAATTATGAGCTCTTTCTGAAGAGATAACCATCCAACTCAGAGAAAACTGTGACCTTGCTTTGAGCCCAGCCTGCTTCGAGGCAAGAATAGCCGTGTTGTGAGTCTAGAATGGCTCAGGATAGCCACCAATTCAGGTCTCACCTTCACCACGACTACAAAAATAATGTTCTCAAGAATCAAAGACACAGCAAGCTTGAAACCAGTGGAGTGCCATTGGAAAATCATGGAAATCTGCTCTTCTTTTCAAGAAAGTGCACAGTTCACGTCATGTTTGACTGGACTATTCCTGTGGATGGGACTTCCTGCTTCAAATAGTATTCTCTAGAAGTCCCTCACAGGGGTGTCTAGCTGCTTTGTGCTTTAGTTGATTCCAGATACAGTCAAGTGGACAACAAGAGTAGCCTCTTTCTATCATCTGTCTATCCACCCATCTAATATTATTTAAAGTATGAAATAAAAAGAATAGACACATATCCTAGAACCTTTCTATTTATGCATATATCTTGAATATCATGTACCTGTATGTTGTTTTTCTTTTATATAAAATCAAATAATTTTTTCTTGTTACATAATTAAAATAGAGAAATGGGAAGGACTTTTTTTTAACATTCAGATTACATACATCATAACACAGGTGCTTATTAATTAAATATAAGCTGAACTGCTAGAGCAGTGACTCAGTGGGTAAAGTTTCTTGAAATCAAGGTGATGACCCAAGGTTCAATCTCTAGGATACACAAGGTAGAAGGAGAGAACCAAATTTTGGGAGTTGTCCTCTGACTTACAGACGTGGGTGATATTCCTGCAAGTGCATGCACATGCATACATACATACTCATACACACATACAACACACATGTCCACAAAATAAATATAATAAAATGTATAAGCTAAATTAGCCCATGGTCTTACTCTCATAGGCATGTGAGAGATCTCTAAAGTATATATAGTCTGTGTTCAAGGCATTAAAACTTAAGCATAAATGGAGGCATATGATCTAGAGGGATGAGTCTTGCAAAGTAAGATGCATTTATTGAAGAAAACAAATATTTCGTACAAGCATGGTTGCAGAATTACTAGAAGAGACACCTTGAACCCTTGAATTTCAAGTGTGAGATATTATTATACTAAGCTCCTTTTTCACATAAAGTGTTCCAGGTTGCTTGGTAAGCAATTTATTCATTCATTCAGAAGGTATCATTAAGAGTTATCTTACTATGGAGGCAAGACAACAAGTTAGAAAGACAAGTTAGAACATGTGTGAATGTAGAGAATGTGTGTACTATGTACACAATGCACTGCTAAGCTCTTAATGGAAATTAACCAGACATAGACACTGCTTCAAGTAGGACTTAGTCTAGTAAGGTAAGTTTTACTAGAACTCAGATAGAAAGCCAAATGAACAGAGGTGATGAAATGGATAGAAACAGACTATGCTATATCAAGACTACAAACTGAAGCAGTTTAACATTAATCAGTTAACAACTAAGAATGGTAGAGAAATGGCTGAGTGGTTAAGAGCATGGATGCTTTTGCAGAGGACCCAGGTTAGGTTCTCAGTACCCAAATAGTTGTTCGGAACCATTTGTAACTCCAGTTCCAGGGCATCCCATGCCTTTCTCTGGCCTCTGTGGGTACTGGGATGCATGTTGTGTACAAACATCCTCATTAACATAAAATCAAATAAATCTTTAAAAAATAATTAGGAAGTGGTAACAGTAAAGTAGGGAAATGGGAAGGAGACCTGTGGTTTCAGCCTCCCTAGTAGAAAGCCCAACAAGCAACTCTCTGTGGGCCAGACCATCTTTGTTAAAAGCTAGAAACTTGGAAACAGATCCAAGGCCAACAGAACTGAATCAAAACTAAATTAGGAAGGTGGAAGGGCTGGTGCCTTTGAGTGCACTACTCCCCTCAAGCACCACCCAGAGAGGATCCCTGTGTATTCATTCCATCTATGCGGAAACCAGAGTTGTTTGCCTGACTTCCCTAGTATTCTGTTCCCTAGGAAACCACCCACCTCACTGTACTTGTGAGGTCTCACCTCACACAGAACTCAGGGAAACAGCATGGTAGACCAACACAACAAACATCTTGCAAACCTTGATGGCACTTCTGTGTTCCTGGCATCTGTGGGACCTCATCAGAAACACCAGCCAATGGTATAACGAAACCCTAAAGCTGGGCCGCTGACTTTCAGGACACTATGGAAATTATCACGTGATAAACTGTGACTGGGAAGATATAAGATAAAATAAACCCTTTTCTCCCCAACTTGCTCTGGTCATTTTTTTTTTAAAAACACAGTTACATGTCCTTGACTTTGAAGGTCAAAAAGGGTATACTCTACCCTTTGAGCCCACCATAAGACCAAATCTTGACCTTAAGTAATCCTCAGTTATGCGTTTCTGTAAAGCGCAGCCACTTCTCCCACCTACCTTGAGCAGAAACTGCCTAATTTTTGGGCCCAACCAAGCATCTCAAATGGTGGAATGAGAAGGTCAGGAAAGTATCCTTTGGTTAGATGAGAGTCCATTTCCCCATCCAGCCATCAGCCGTGCATGGTGGAAGTGGATTTCAGATGTGATTCAGTGGAGAATGAAGCCCCTCACTGCCCCTTATGTTTAATGGTTCTACCACTGACCCGGGGATGCCCCTTAAACCTGATCCTTTCCACTCACCCTAACTTCACTAACTTGTAATTTGTTTGAACTAGCTGCATAGTAATATAACCTTTGTCATCTGTTCAGTCTAAATTTCCTCGCTAGAGACATGAGCTCCTGCCTGAACCATTGCTACAGACCAGTCTTCTCAGAGCATCCAAAAACTCAATCATATTGTTTCCATAAAATCATAGAACTCATGTGCCCTCTACTGACTTCTTTTTTATATAAATTTTTTATTGTTAAACTTTTTCCATAGGACATACATCATTTCTCAATTGAATCTAGAATCGCTTCCCTTTCCATGTCCCCCACCCCACCCGAGTCCCTGCATTCTGCCGTCCATGACCTGTATCTTTCTGAGTTTTCCAGAGTTATTTTTTCAGTTCTTTTGTTGTTGTTCTCTCCAACTTGTATTGCTACAGTGTATATATATATATATATTCTATATATATATTATATATATCTATATATATATATCTCCACCCGATTTGCAGCTATATTATTCTTTAAAAGAAAAAAAAAAAAAAAATGTTTTCCTTAAGGAAATGATTGAAAAAGTTCCTCCTTGGCAACCCACAACCATCAATCCTATGCACTTTGCTCCACATGGGGGTCTTTGTAGGGTGCTGCTGAGACGTGGCGCGGGCCCCACTTAAAGTCCTTGGGCTCGACCCATGTGGAAAATCACACAGGAAAGCCCACCACGTGTACACAGGTTGAGTTTCACAATGCAGAGAGAGATTTTATTCCAACATGTCTGCTTAGTATCCATCATGACTCAATTCTTATGGCCGAATGCCTAATCTTTTCGTCACTCACCCCACCCCATGTGTCCAGGATCCGAGGTACCATTGGCTTAGAATCCAAACCCATCTTAACTAAGTTTTCCCACTTTTTTTGTGTCCCCCTTTAATTTTTTTAAGAAATTTTTCTAGAGGCAGGTGAGCCAGTTTGAGGTGAGGCTAACAACACCAAAGCAACCTGAGTTTTGATAGCCAGTTGTCTCAAGCCTGTGTTTTGAGTGCTCGGCAGTAGGGGACAGGTCAGACTGAAACTTTATTTTCACACTAAGGCCATTTAATATACAAAAAAAAAATCCGCCCAAAACAAATGAGGGGAAGGTAAAAGCTGATTGTCCAAGCATAAGCAATGAATGTGAAGTAACCATTCCTATTAAAACCAATTACAAGTATTTATGTCTAAATTTTGAAGCAACCCAAGGTTTCCATAGTCCAAGTTGGAGAAGCTTTACGCACAAGCATGTTGATCAATAGAGTCCAGTTCTATATATTGCTGTGACTCTGATTCACCCAACATCTCTCCTCAGCCCTTACACTTCTGACTGCTCCTCTTCCACAATTGTTTCTAGGTCTTTGGTAATGGGGCACAAGTGGGTGAGAAGCAAAGCAGTCTATTTCTCTGGAGATGTCCATTTGGACCTATTGTTCAGAATTGTTTCCCTTCATGGGTTGACAGCTTATCCAGAGGGTATCTTTTTTTTTAAAGTTTTTTTGTAAATTTTTACTTTATTTTTAAAATGTATATTTTGTATAGTGTATGAATTTTATTTTTTGTATGTGGTATGATGACTGTCTGCATGTATGTTGTGCACCCATGTCATCAATGCCCATGTAGAGGTCGAAAGAGGTTCTCGATTCCCCTGGAACTGGAGGTGCTCCATGGATGGAGTGTACAGATGGTTCTCAGCGCCCATGTGGGTGTTTGGGGATTGAACCCCGGTCCTCTGCAAGAGCAGTGATGCTCAACTGCCTAGGGCCATCTCTCCAGCCCCCAGGGTATTTTTTCTATTTTTAATAAAATTTGTATAACAAAGCACAAGCAATTGGAGTGTACAGGCGAAAGGCATTTAAGCAGTACTATTATGGCATAGCTTAAGCTGTTGGAGCACTAGAACAGTATGTTTGGTGGTATGTTAATCAGCAAACTGTGGTTTCTCTATAAAGAGTATGACAAGTTCTTATCTGTGGCTAATACATCCCTAACCATAGAGGATGTAAGCTTGTGGATCAGCCATGATTATCCTCCAAGAGAGAGCTAGAGCTAATAGCCAATTAGATTTGTGGGATATTATATAGACAACATGGCTGCACTGTTGCAAAATATTCCAGGTAGTTGAGTGTTGTAAGCTGATATGATGGAGGAGTTTTGCTTGATCAAAAGAGACCAATATTTTGCTTTATTGCAGTTAGTGGCCTTTGGTAAACGCTCTCTGGCATTGTCAGAGGCCAGTTGTACGCTAGCAAGTGGTGTCTCAAAAATTTTTTTCATAGCTTACACCAGGTCTTCGACAACGGGACTTACTGCCTTTTCTTAGTCAGATATCCCATTTTTTTTTATAGCAAAAGCCTTTATAATTTTGGAGAGCGTTGATCCCCTAACCAACAATCTCCTTGACAGAAATAATCCATTGCTGATATCAGAGCTCTCCTGTCATTCAAACATTTGTTTAATTATACAGCTTATAAAGACTTTACTATTATATTGGCCGTCTAAATAGAGACTTATCCTTTCACAGTTCCCTATGCTACCAGTCAATTAAAAGGTAGTTATACTGTTTTATAAGAAATTAACCACTTAACAGTTGGCTCTAGTTTACAGTTAGGGAATGAGTTCATACCATCATGTTTTTCTTTTCCTATAAAGAGATTGAGAGGTAGGATGAAGTTTCTCAGCCATCTGGAAGGAAACTTCATTAGGCTCACATTATAAACAGTTAAACAAATAGAATTCACGAGATGCTCAGTGTTGTGACTTCAAGAGTCCAGTCTGACGGTGTCCACTTGCTTAATGTTAGATGGGGCGCCGACGTTGCGGGCATTTCCTTACAGTCCATTCTGAATCAGCCAAAAGTTGTACATTTTACAGGCAATTTAGCTTGGTGTTTTTTTACCTGTGTGGAACATACAAATATCCTCCCATTGTTAGTTTCAGGTCCTCAAAATTAAAATTTATCAAAAAGGTTGGAATACAGATAGGAAATACTATACACCGTCCCTCCTTTTTGTTTTTTTAAATTTTTATGTTTTGACCTATAGATGCCTAAGTTGTTTACACATAACTCATAAACAGGACCACAGGTGTAAGTTTTCTAAAATTTACCCATATTGTTTATCATTGACTGTATACTATTATTTGGGAGTAAACTTAACTTAATTCTCTTTAAAATTATACCTCAGCAAGTATAAGAGAAATGTTAGTAAGGGTGATACTGAATAGACAGCGAGAAAAATAGAGACCATTTGTGAGCCTTAACCCCAAAGTTATTGTTGGAAATTTCAATACAGATTTCAAATCAAAACAATTAAAAATTTTATATTCCCATTAGTACAATATATTGCCAGGTGTTTTTTATAACTGTAAACGGCTTACAAAGTGGATTTTTAAAAATTATCTTCTTCCAAGCTTCGTTGTCCTCTCTCAGGTCTGGCAGAATAACTTTGCTTTTAAGATTTTTTCTATATAGGTCCTAGCTCTTAATTAAGATTTTATTTAGGCGAGTTCTTATGGCTATCAGTTAATTAAAGACGTGGCTAGATATCCCCATGAATTTTGTTAGTCGCATCAATAACTCATCTTATTTTTTGCTTTTTTTTTTTGTTTTTGTGCCGGAGCTTCCTGAAGAGCTTCCTTTGTCATGAACAGTGCACACTGTAGTCCTGCTAAGGAGAGGAACACACAGTGCCCACTTTGCGAGACATTGAGCGGGGAAATACCCCTGGTTCATCAAGGTAGACGGTCTAGCGTCTCTGTGAACCTGACTCAGAGATTGGTGAGACTCCTACTCGGTGCTTAGCCCTGGAGGCAACGAGCAGTGTTCCCACTTTGCCGTGGACTTTCCACCTGCCTCAGAGTCCAGGACAGGAATTTCAACCAGCTTCCCAGGTTGGTGGTCGACAAAGGAGCCTTTTTCCCAAACCAACTCGATCACACCAAATGAAATGCAGCCCATCAACACCAAGCTACCCACTGGTCATCTGAATGAAGATTGGCATGCTTGATCTCTGTATGCGCACAAAAAATATTTAAAAAAATGGTGGCTGCATATTTCGCACAAATGATGTTAATTGTTTATTGAATTATTTTTAATTTTAAAAATTTTATACCTTTTTATTTTTTAAATTCGCCAAATACCAAAAACTTATTAACACTTTAACCACTGAAACTGGTTGCATCTTTGTTTAAGATGTTGAAAGGGGTAACCAGTAGGTGGCAGTGTAGATCCATTCTTTTAAGGTTTTTCTAGATAACCCATAAAACCTTTGTTGGAAATTGAAAATGTTTTGGCGTTTAATACAAATATCTGTTTATATATAAATTTGTGTCTTGAGAAGGAAGGGCCACGTTCCAACTCAGATGAAATGTTTTTACTGGCTATCATGGCTGTTAACATTATATAATACTTAGAACACAAAAGTACGCCATCCATACACACGTGTGAGCGCACCATCATACATACACATACATACATAACATACATACATATACATACACATAAGAAAGATTTGTTAGTTTGACCTGTAAGAGAAGAAAGCCATATTGTTTGTTGTCCCAATGAAAAAACATGAAATTTTTATAATTTGTTATAGGGTTATTTTTACATAATAGAATAAATGTCCTAGTAAAAACAAAACAGCTGAGATCCAAATGCCACCTCTTAGGCCCATCTCCAACCATTTGCCTTCTAATAACTATACTCTAAAGTTTACTATTCTTTCCCTATCTCTGCCCTTTGGTTAATTACTCCTAAGATGTCCCTCTGCTAAGCCTAAACTGCCCTATTTATTTACAAATCTAAAGATTGAGGATTCCCAAAAAGTAGACAGCCAAAATTGTTTTGTAGTCTTTATGATCCATCTGTCTATAAGGACTTGGAAGAATAAATATCCAAATCACACCCACTATAACCAATAACATAATACATTAGACTATCAATAATTACATTACTGTCACAACAATCATTAAATTAAGAAAAATAGTTTTGCAAAAAAAGCCAACAAACAGACAAAATACCCATTAGACGTAAGAATTATATAAAACAACAAAAATATTAAACAAACTAGCAATAACATAATGACATTTTAAGAATAAGAACAAAAGCTCAAAACGAATGAATGATGGCTACGAGAACCCATGAAAAGTGTGCACAGGGGAATAAAACAAACTTTTATGTAATGACTTATTTTTGTTTTATCAGCTAAATAGATTTAACCTGAGGTAGAAGAATACTATAAAAGTGGGAACTCGCATTCACTCTACACATACACACAGCTTGAATGGGCTTAAAGAAACAAAAACAGTTTTTCAAAAATTCTCATTTAAATTATACCAAAATATCATCATGTTGTTGTTTACAAGAGACTTTTACCTAATGTTCCTTAAAAAAAGGAATTTATCAGAACACAGTTTATTTTGTTAGAAAACTCCAAGGCTCAATAAAGTTTTCCACTAGAAAACCATCTTTTGTTCTGAATGCTGAAAATCAAAGGTGATGTTAGCTAAGATCAAAATTAAAGGGCAATGATTTAGATGCAATGTGCTCAGTCAGCCAGCTGGTATGCATGCACAGCAGGCAGGCTTATGGTATCCAAGCCGAGAGCTCAGACCACATGTGATCTAGAATTCTGTGAGAAAAAAAAAAAAACAATAAGGAAAAAAAAAAAAAAAAAAAAAAAAAAAAGGAGCAAGCAGAAAAATTAAAGTGAACATATCTAGGGTACTGGGGGTTAAGAAAAATATTACACTTTAAGAGCTACCAGATGCTGAAATATTTACATTAAGTGATTACAATTAGGTGGGGGAGTCTCCAAGGCCCATCTGTCTCAGCAAGTATTGGACATCAAAAGCTGCACCTTTAAACCCCACATGAAAGATGGAAGCCACTTGCCCGGGCACGGTTCGCAGCGACTTTATCCTTCCCAGTGAAACACAGAATACTGTAAAGCCACCCCTTCCCCACCAGTCATCCACTGTTTCCAGAGCAGGATAGAGGGCACAGAACAACACTTTGGACTAGATTACCAGAGTATCTACAAACAGCTACAACACTGAAAAAACTTGTAAACAGCTTCATATTTTTGCCTTTGGTCTTTTCAAGGCAGGGGGCTTTCTTACAGTCAGAGCCACAGGGAGTTCCTCTGTAGATAGGCGCCTTGAACTCAGCTCACATCTTGGATTTAAAAGGCTGTGGCCATCCTCAAGCCTGGAATTTACAAGCTCAATTTGCCCGGCATCTAGATTAGACTGGGCCTCTAGTAAGAGACTTGGGGAACGTTAGAGACAAACAGGAAACTTCAGCGGAAGTATTAAGCACTATTTTACAACTATTTAAACTATTACAGAAAACTTTTTTACGGCGGACATTTTTTAAAAACTTTACACTTTAGACGTTGTGGCTGGCTTTTCACAAGTTTCCAGCAAGCCAAGTGTTGGTAGATTAATTCCTGGGTGGTTGCCTCTACAACCCAAACCTGCTGTGCAAAGGTAGCAAATGAACACCTTATGGAATGCTTCTGCCAAAAAAGCTTGCTTGCTCCACTGGGGCACGCCTCATTCCTTCCAGTCTCTGTGACCTTCGGCCACCTGAAACTGTGGCCAGAAGGTGAAGCCTGGGCTCTCTCTTACGGAGGCCGAAGAGGCTTCAGGAGTAGGTTCCATGAGCCCATTGAAAAACCTCTAGAAGCAAGTGGGACAGGAGAGGAAGATCTCTCTCACAGTTTGTCTGACTGAATACGCCGCACACCTGGAAGACTGGGGAAGCAACAGATGCTCCCAATCTGGGGAAGCCAACTAGCACCCAATGGCTGCATATATTTCGGATGGTGAAAACCACAAAATCGTTCCAAAGCCTATCACGAGAAAGGGTCTCGTGCCACAGGCAAGTCACCATCAGCACAATCACAGGCCACCAGCAGAGTCAATAGAGAATTCCCTCTGTGTCCATCCTTACGTCCATGCCTTCACTGATCGGGGGGAGATGGGTAAACTTGCTCCAGTGCCACATACTGTGAAACTACCAATGCCACAGATATCACCACCGCATATACAGTCAATCCAAACAACATGCCTATCGACCTCACAAAACCAATTCCATATCTGGAACCTAGAGCTCCTCCTTGAAGGTGGCGATTTTCCCATCTTGCAGAGCAGAGATTTCCTCAGCTATCCCAACTCTCGGTCTTCCAGCCCACATGGTATACCATTTGTGGGTTGCCACTGAGCTTCTTGGCAGGGCCCATCTTCCTCCTGGTCGATTCTCCACCCATGATGGAAACATACGCACAGGAAAGCACTTACCTACCGTTCTAATCCGGTTGTATGGTATCCAAATAGAGAGAGAGATTTATTCCAACATGGTAGTCGTATATTATCACCAGCATATACTAACTTCTAGTTTGGTCCCAACTGCTAAATCTTTTTTGGCCACTTACTATTCCCACTACCATTGGGTGTGCCACATTTGGACCTTCTCTTTCCTCTCGGTACCCTTTGGCTTTTTATGGAATCCCAACATCTCCTTCCTTAACTAATTTTCTCCGACCACTAGTTGTATTTTCCCTCTCCCTGTAGTCCTCTTTTTTTCAAATTTTGAAGTTCCCGAAGCATGTCTTTGTCTAATCCCCCCTGTATTGGCCTCCATGCTACAGCCTTTCACGTTCAGTTCCATTACATTATGGCCGTCTGTACTATTCTGACCCTCGGCCTGCATTTTCCCGTACGCTTGCCTTTTAGTCCACAGCTGATGTCATCATCTCAGTGAGCCTCCACTCTGGAATTTGAAGGTTGTTATTTAGCGGTCATTTTTGGAGGAGCTACTCATGAGACATGGTTATTTCAGTCCATATTAGAATGTTACAAAGCTGTGTCACATGTCTTTGTCGGACGTGCCAAAAGTTTTTCTCTCGCTGGTTTTGGTATGCCACCATGGCGATGTTTGATTGCATCTTGTGCCCTCTTCAGAGTTTAGTATCTTAGTTTGTCTCAAGAATGTGAAGATCTTCTATGGGCCAAACAACATTACTCTCTTTCTTTTTCTTTTTATCTTTGTACTTGCAGATCGTCACTCTTAGTTTCTTATGTGTTTCTCTCTTTTGCCCTTTTGTGACAGTATCATGTTCTCTACTCTTACTTGATTCTCTTTTTATTTGTTATCTGGTTGTACACTTTCTTTTGTGCCTGTTTTGATGTCATAGTCACTATCCGCCCAGATGAACCCAAATTTTTTTTTTTTCTCTTTCTCAGGTCAGTTTTTCCTGGANTGACTTCCTCTATTCTGATTAAGAACTCCTTTAATTTCATTTTCTTGCCTTATTCCCTCGAAGGGTTTTCAGCCACTTATTGAAGAGGCAGTGGTTGAACAGGGGGCAGCCTTGCCGAGTTCACCCTTAAAAGGGAAAAATGTTTCTGTCGTTCTCCATTTAGGATGATTGTTGGCTGTGGGTTTCTCGTACATGGCTTTGATTACATTAAGAAATGATCCCTACAATCCACTTCCCTCTAGGACTTTAAACATTGAAGGGAGTTGAATTTGTCAAAGCTTCTCATTGCCATCAATTGAGATGATGGTGTGGTTTTTGTCTTTCAGTCCATTATATGTTTTATGATATTTCTTGATTTACTATGTTGAACCATCCCTTGCATCTCTGGTATGAAATCCAACTTGGTCATGATGGCTGATCTTGATGTGGGTCTGTATGCGATTTTGCCAGTATCCTGTTTAGTGTTTTGGCATCTGTGTTCATAGGGAGATGGGTCTTAGTTCTCCTTTTTGTTGTATCTTTGCGGTTTGTATAGTGTGATGCTGGCTTCATAGAAGAATCTGGGAGAACTCCCTCTGCTTATATCCTTCTAAAACAAACTTGAGTATTAACGGTTGTAGGTCTTTTTGAAAATTTTATAGAATTAGCTGTGAAACCATCTTAGCCTGGGCATTTTTTGGTTGGGAGGCTGCTTATACCTCATCTCAATTTCTCCATATCTTATTTGACTATTTAACGCTGTCATTTTTTGGTTGAGCTTTGGTGTTTCACAGGATTTCAGATATTCTCCATTTCTTCTAGGATTTCAAATTTATTAGAGTATAGGTTTTGAAGTAATCCCTTATGGTTTCTGGATCTTTTCATTGTCTGTTGTGCTATATCCCCTTTCATCATATAGATTCTTTTGATTTGGCGTTGTTCCTTTTTTCTTTTAGTTAATGGGCTAGAGGTTCTGTCTATCTTTTTATTCTCTCAACCATTTTGATCATTGATTTTTTTGTATGGTTTTTCTTGTTTCTATTCATGATCTCTGCTCTGAGTTTGTTATTTCTTCTTGTCTTGCTCTGTTTAGGGTTCATTTATTTGTTCTCTATCAGGTACTTTAGCTGCAGTGTTGATCATTCACTTGTGCTCTTTCTGTTTTTTAAGTAGGGCACTTAGAGCTATAAAACTTCCTCTTACGACTGCTTTCAAAGTGTTTCATAGGTTTTGCTGTGTTGATTATCATCGTCATCGTTTCAGGAATGTTTTTATTTCTTTCTTTATTTCTTCCCTGACCATCATTTATTCAGGAGAGTGTTGTTAAGTCTCCATATGTTTTGTAAGGTGTAGGGCTTATCCCGGTATTGATATTGAGTTTTATTGCACTGTGGTTTGATAGATGACGAGATTATTTCAATCTTTTTGTATGTTGAGTTTTTCCATGTGTTCCCAGTATATGGTCTATTTTGGAGAATGTTCTCTGGGGTGTGGAGTAGAAGGGTTGGGTGAAATAATCGATAGATGTCTGTGAGATCAGTTTGGTGTATTGTATCATTCAGTTCAGATGTCTCTTTGTTTATCTTTTCCTTGATCTGTCTAAAGGCTTAGTGGGTTATTGAAGTCCCCTACTATTTAGTGTGCTGGGGGTTTGAATTTGAAACCTTGAAATCCTGAGAGTGTCTTTATAAAGTTTGGTGCAATGGCGTTTGGTGCATATATATTCATGATTGCGAGATCTTCTTCGTTTAATTGTTCCTTAATAAAGATGTAGCTGGCACTCTTTGTCTCTTTGATTTTATTTTGCTTTGACGTCTATTTTGGTCTGCTAGTAGAAATGCAAAACCCCTGCTTTCTTTTGGTACCATTTGGTTGGAAATTTTCTTCATCCCTTCACTTTAGTGGTGGCTGTCCTTGAAATTGAGATGGGTTCTTGTAGACAGCATTTATAGATGGATTTTGTTTTCCTAATCACTTCTCCCAGTCTATGCCTTTTGATGGGGAGTTTAGGCCCATTCCTATTAAGGTTATAATTGAAAGATGGATGTTTGCTTCCTTTTACCTTATTATCAATTTGCATTTATGGTCTCTGATTCGAACTCTCTTTTATGTTTTATTAGTTCTTTTCCTAGGTGCTTGGGGATAGTTGCTCTTCTCTTCTTGCCTTTGAATTGCTTCAAAATATTCTCGGGAAGAGTTGGTTTTCCGTACGTGTATTCTATCATCTTGATTATGTCACGGAAGATTTTTATCTTTCCTTCAAACTGTAATGAAATTTTCTGGGTAAAATATTCTGGGTCGCATCCATAGTCCTTTAACACTGAACAATGCTTTGCTCCATTTCTTCTTGCTTTCATAGTTTGCAGTGAGAAGTCAGTTGTGATTCTGATGTTTCCCTTGTATTTGACTTGTTTTTCTCTTGTGGCCTCAGAATATCTATCTTTGTTTTGGGCCTCTAGCACTTTGACTATGATATGGTGTGGAATTTCTTTTCTGATTCTTGTCTATTGAGTCCTATCTGCTTCTTGTATTTGAATGGGTTTGTCTATTTTTAGTTTGGCGGAAGTTTTCATCTGTTATTGTGTTGAAGATCTGGTCAATTACTATTCTCTTGAGATTCTTCTCCTTCCTCTATCCTATGATGCAGAGGTTTGATCTGTCATAGTGTCCCATATTCCTGGTTGTTCCACTTTTGTGTATTAAAATTTTTTCATATCTTTGAGTTTTTTAGTTGCTCTTATCTTCCAGATCTGATATCTTTGTTCTGCTTCCTCCATCTATTTTGCGCTTTTCCTTTCCTTTTCTCTTGATTGGATGAGTGTTCGATTCCTTTTTCATTTCATCCTGTTATTTCTTTTAATATATCCTATTTCCTTTTGTTGAGTTTCTCAATCTCTTCTTTGTGCTTCCTACTTGTTGGTTGGCTTCTTTTTCAGTATTTCTACTTCCTTAAGGTGTTTGTTTTTTTCTTCTTCTAGTTCTTTCTGGAGTATGTCAATAATCCCTTCCTTTAGTTCTCTGAATTCTTCTTTATGTTCTTTAATTTCTCTGCATAGGTCTGCAATTATTCCTCTAAGGTCTGTTTCTGGGGTCACCTCCAAGGGGATCCCATTGTACCTATCTCCTACAGGGTTGGTAGAGCTTGGTGTGGAATTATCCTGCACCTTTCCCATGTTGTCCCTTCATCATGTCCCTGGCATGTGGATTTCTGTTTTGTGATTCAAATCACAAATGCCTTTTCAGTGTGTTGAAGGCTGAAAGCTTCTTTTGTTTTGCTTACCTCCTTCTTATGCTGTTTTTTTTTCTTCCTCTCTCCCTCCTTGTTTATGGAGTGTTGACTTGTCTAGGTTTTCAGGCTTTCACTTTTGTTTATAGATTGGATATTGGAAGTCTAAGTCACTCTTCCTTTCCTGTTCTGAGAGTTCTCCTAATCCAGTCCACTGGAAACTCTCTCTTCCTCAATTCCAATTGTTGGTGGGGGGGGCTGGCTTAGCCTGCACCCTGGCACCTGAGTAGGGCTCCAACCTAGCCCCCGCCAGCCACCAGGCCCTCTGCTACAGACCAGAAAATCAATTGTCCAGTACCACAAAAGTCACTCTGTCCTAAGCTTTTACCTGCCTGGAGCCGTGTCAGGCGGCTCCAAGTGTTCCTCCCTTTTTCTTTAATGTTCAGGTGGGTCAGCCTCTCTGCTGGCATTTCCCAGTCCATCCTGAACAGCCAAAAGTTGTACATTTTCAGGCATTTAGATTGGTGTTTTTACCTGTGGGAACATACAAATCTCCTCCCACTGTTAGTTTCAAGACCTCAAAATTGAAAATTTATCAAAAGGTTTGGAGCACAGAGTTTTCCATTTGTATCCCAGAAAAGGAATATTATACCACCTCCCTCTTTTTGTTTTTTAAATTTTTATGATTTGACCTATAGATGCCTAGGTTGCATTACATCTACCTATAAACAGGCAACAAGGCATAAGTTTTCATCAAATTTGTTTTTCATCAAATTGTTTTTCATTGACTGTATACTATTTATTTGGGAAGTGAACTTAATTTCTTTAAATTATCCTACAAGTAAGAGAAAATATTACAAGGTGCTACTGCTTATAACACAGAAAAATATAGAGACAATTTGTGTACCTTAACCCCAAAGTTATTGTTGGAAATTCATTACAGATTACAAATAAAACAATTAACATTTTATATTCCCAATTAGTTCAAACGTATTACCATTTTCACCAAAACCAACCAAATTTAACTAATCTAAACATGTTTACTAAGTCTTTTACTAAGTCTACTAATATCCTATAATATGTAGACAAAGCCGAATACCTGCCAAATAAATTTTACCCAATATACACTTTGTTCTTTAAAACTATGACCAGACTATGTCTTCAGAGAAATCAAGTCCATTGACTTATATGGTTTATTTTGTATTTCTGTATCTCTACTGAAATACCTCTATATATAAATATATGTTATTTTTATGTATACCATTTTCTTATTTATTTATTTATTTATTATTTTCTTATGTGTATGAGTGTACTGTCTGCATGCAGGTTGGTGCATCTGTGTCATGCAATGCTGCAGAGGTCAGAAGACAGTTGGAGTTAAAGATGGTTCTCAGCCACCATGTGGGTGCTGGGGACTGAACCCGGGTCCTCTGAGAGAGCAGTTGGCACTCCCAACCGCTAGGCCATCTCTCCACCCCAAGTATACCATTTTAAATTTCAAACCTTATAAAGTGGATTTTAACAACTATCTTCCTCCAAGCTCTTGGCCTTCTCCAGGCCTGGCATGAAAACCTGCTTTAAAGATTTTTCAATATCTAGCTCTTAATAAAACTTTCTTTTACAGTTCTTGTGCCCATTAGTTAATTTAAAGTCTGGCTAGACATGCCCCATGAGAAGTTGTTACCATCATTACCATCTTGATTTTTTGTTCTTGTTTTTGTGGGAGCTTCTAGGAAGCTTCCTTTGTCACGAGCAGGTGCAGTACAGTCCTGCTAAGGGAAGGGGGACACAGTGCCCATGGGCACTGTGGGGAACTGGCCCCATTGCATAGCGGTCAGTTGGTTACTCCTGTAACTTCCTACTCAGGTAACTTCCTACTCAGGTAACTTCCTAATCAGGTCCTTAGCCTGGGACGAGACATGTTTCCCACTCTTGGCCGTGACTTTCCACCTGCCCAAAGCCAGGACAGGAATTTCACACCAGCTACCCAGGCTGGTGGTCTGCAAAGGGAGCCTTTTTCCAGCCAACTGGTCACCCAAATGAAATGCAGACCTCAACACCAGCTACCTACTGGTCATCTGAACGAAATGCAGGATTGTCTTAGCCTGTATGTGTGCAATAATTAAAAAAATGGCAGCCGCGAATTCTGCAATGATGTTAACGGGAATTCACATTTTTTTCCTAAATTTTTAAATTTTTATATTTTTTTATTCCCAAAGACCCAAAAGTTTATAAACACTTTTTAAAAAATATTTATTTATTTATTTATTTATTTATTTATTTATTTATTTATTTATTTATTTATTTATTTATTTTTGAGACAGGGTCTCCCTGTAGCTCCAGCTGTCCTGGAACTCACTCTGTAGACCAGGCTGGCCTTGAACTCACAAAGATCCGCCTGCCTCTGCCTCCCAAGTCCTAGGATTAAAGGCATGCGCCACCATGCCCGGCTTATTTATTTTTATGTGTAATGAATGTATTGTCTGCATGTAGGCCTGTGCACCCATGTTGTGAAATGCCGTGGAGGTCAGATGAGGGTGTCGGATTCCCCGGGAATTGGAGTCAAAGACAGTTCTCAGCTGCCATGTGGGTGCTGGGGATCGAACCTGGGTCCTCTGCAAGAGCAGTTGACGCTCTTAACTGCTAGACCATCTCTCCAGTCCCTTAACACTTTAATACAATGAAAACCTGGTTGCATCTTTGTTTTAGATGTTGAAAGGGCGTAACCAGTAGGTGGCAGTGTAGATCCATTATTTTAAAAATTTTAATAGATAACCCATAACCTTTGTTGAAATTGAATTGTTTTGGCTGTTTAATATAAATTTGTGTCTTGAGAAGGAAGGGCCACGTTCCAACTCAGAGGCAATGTTTTTACTGGCATCATGGCTGTTAACATTAAAATATGCTTAGAACACAAGTACACACATCCATACACATGTGTGCATGCACATACATACATACACCCTCACACATACATACATATGAAAGATTTGTTAGGTTGACCTGCAAGAGAAGAAAGCCATATTGTTTGATGTTCAATGAGAAACATGAAATTTTTATAATTTGTTATAGGGTTATTTTTACATAATTAGAATAAATGTCCTAGTAATGTACAAAACAGCTGAGATCCATATGCCACCTCTTAGGCCCATTCCCAACCATTTGCCTTCAATGAACTATCCCTAAAGTCTACTCCTATTCTTTCCCTATCCTGTCCCTCTGGTTAACTGCCTTAAGCTGCCCCTCTGCTAAGCCTAACTGTCCCTATGCTATTTACAAATCTAAAGATTGAGGATTCCCAAAAGTAGACAGGCCAAAGTTGTTTGTAGTCTTGGACCGATCCATCTTGTCTTATTATTAAAGACTTTGGAAGAATAATAATAATAATTATCCATAATCACAACAATAATCACAACAATTATAACCATTGTTAATTATTAACTATCAATAATTATTATTAACCATTATTAGTCACAACAATCATGAAAAATTATTATGAATAATTGTCAATAATAATAGCCAACAACAATGAACAATTTATCATTAAACTGAATTTTTATCAATTATTATTAATTATATTTAATAACAATTATAACTATTAATAACAATTACTAACAATAATTAACAATTTATCATTAAACTGAATAATATGCATACTATAAACCCAATAAAAAATTGTTAACACTAAGGGGTATAAAACAAACTTTTATGAAGTGAATCTAATTTTGTTCATAATCAGCTAATTAGATTTAAACCTGTAGTATTATAATGAATTAGAAGCAGGAACTCGCATTCAGTCACATACACACAGCTTAAAGATGGGCTTAAAGAAACATAAAACAGTTTTATTCAAAAATTTCTCATTTAAATTGAACCAAAATATCAATTCATGTTGTTAAAGAGACTTTTACCAATGGTCCTTAAAAAAAGACAATTTATCCGAGCAAGTTTGTTTTGTTAGAACTTCAAGGCCCATAAATTCTCCTAGAAATCCATCTATTTTGTTTCCAAAATGCTGAAATCACAAAAATGTTACCTAAAATCAGAATTTAAAGGGCATGATTTAGATATCATGTGCTCAGTCCAGCAGCTGGTATGCATTCACAGCAGGCAGGCTAATGGCGCCAGGCCAGAGCTCAGACCACGTGTGATTAAGAATTCTGTGAGAAGAGATCTTTAAGGTGAAACACATTTAAAAAGAGCAAGATAAAATTAAATCAACCAATTAATTTTAACTGTGCACATATATTTACTCAAAAGATATCTAGGGTACCTGGGGGGTAACTTTTAGTTAAGCATGCTGAAATGTATTTGAATTACTGTTAACTGAACCCCAATCTTGGATCTACAAATAGCCAGCAGGTGTTAGGTAAGAAGAATTAGATTTAGAAAAAACGCACAAGAAGACAAGAGAGCAATACACTTTTATCCAAAAACAGATTTTATATACAAAATTTAAGAGAAAAGTAGCCAAGGCTTGAAATTATCTGGAAGAGGCTGCTCTTGGTAGGGTGGTTCCCTTGAAAGGCCTTAATTTGCAACAGAAAGAAGTGGGCTTGGGTCTAGGAGAGCTATCTGGAGAAAATTTACATATGAACAAGTTAAGGTTGGGCTTGAGTCTTCACAGAGGTCCACAGTCTGTCTCAGGAATATTGGAATCAAAGCTGCACCTTTAAAACACAATGAAAGATGAAGCACTGCCCCAGGCAAGAGTTCCAGAGACTTTATGCTTCCCAGTGAAACACAGAATACTGTAAAGCCAGCCCTTCCCCCACCAGTCATCCACTGTTTCCAGAGCAGGACAGGGGCACAGAACAAATCGGATTAGATTAACCAGAGTATCTACAAACAGCTACAAACTGAAAAATGTAACAGCTTCATATTTTGCCTTTGGTCTTTTCAAGGCAGGGCTTTCTTACAGTCAGAGCCAGCCAGGAGGTCACTCTGTAGACTAGGCTGTCCCGAACTCACAGACATCCATTTGGATTAAAGGTGTGGGCCACCACCAAGCCTGGAATTTACAAGCTCAATTTGCATCATAGAAGACTGGCCTCTAGAAGAGACCTTGGGGGAAGTTTAGCAGACAAAAGGAAACTTCAGCAGAATTAAGCACTATTTTACACAATTTAACACTATTTACAGAAAAATTTTTTAAGGAGGACACTTTTTAAAAACACATTTAGACTGTGGCTGGCTTTTCACAAGCTTCCATGCAAGCCAATGTTAGTAGATTAATTCCTGGGTGGTTGCCTCTACAACCCAAGCCTGCCTGTGCAAAGGTGCAAATGAACACCTCTATGGAATGCTTGCTGCAAAAAGCTTGCTTGCTCCATGGGCACGCCCATCCTTCCAGCCTCTGTGACCTTCGCCACCTGAACTGTGGCCAGAAGGCTGAAGCCTGGACTTCTCTTAGGGGCTGGACCCCAGGCTGCAGGACAGGTTCCAAGAGCATTTTGAAACCTCTAGAAGGCAAGTGGACAGGAGAGGAAGGGCTCCTCTCACAGTTTCTCTGAATACCCGCCACCTGGGAAGGCTGGGGAAGCAACAGATGCCCCCAATCCAGGGAAGCCAAAACAGCACCCACAGGCTGCATAATCGTGTCCTGCTGTTGGTGAAAACCTACAAGAGAATGCAAGCTTCCCAAAGCCTACCAGAGAAAGGGTCTCCAGCACACAGGCCAAGTCTCCATCAGCACCATTCACAGGCGCACCAGCAGAGTCAATACGAGAATTCCCTCTGTGTCCATCCTTAGTCCATGCCTTCACTGATTTGGATATGCTAAACTTTCCCCATGCCATAACTTGAAACACAACAACCACAGCAAACCACGGCACACAGTCAACAAACACATGCCATACATCACAAAACAATTCCTCCTGAAACATAGCTTCCTTAAAAGTGTCATTTCCCATCTTGCAGAGATTCTAGCTTACCAAACTGGTCTCCATGGGGGACCATTTGTGGGTATGCCGCCAAGGTTTGTGGTAGGGCCCACTTAATCCCAGGACGACCCATGTGGAAATCACTCGCAGGAACGCATACCACGCGGACTCATCTTGAGGTCCAAATGCAGAGAGAGCTTTTATTGCAAGATGTCCGGTTATATAGTGAAAGTGACTCAATTCTCAGAGCCAAATCCTAAACCGTTTTGTCACTATATCCCACCCCATGGGTGTGGCCAGGGAGGTCCCATTGGCTTAGAATGCAACCTATCTTAACTAAGTTTTCCCACGCCCTTCCACCCCTGGATCAGCTCCCATTCAGCATAAAGATGCAGAGCACCACAGATTCCCCCCTTGGGGACATGGGGGCAGAGAGCAGTGTCTCAGGAGCCTCTTAAAACCCCATGCCCTCCTGGTGCACCACTTCCAGAAACCAGTTGCTGCACCTTGAACACTTCCTCCTGCCCCTGCCAGGAAAAGCAGTTCAGCTGGTGGTGAGCAATAGACACTAGAACCAGTTACCAAACCAAGCCACTGCCAGCCCCAAGGCAGAAATCCACCAAAGACATTCTGGACCCAAGGTCATGGCTGTAGGCTGTGTAGGAAACCTGAACTGTGAAAATCTGTTGACTATAAGGTCTCATTCAGAGTCCTCCTAAACTAATGCTATATGGTTGTATAGGTAAATATGATGGCAGTTTGTACAAGCCATTAATAAGCTACTAGGTATAGGAAAAAACCTTCATAATGCACCACAAAACAAAAAAAAAGCAGCCACAGGTGGCCTGCATCTACCCACAGAGGAATTGGGGCAAACATTAAGCCTCATTGGATTTCTTTCTGGAGCCAATGAAAACATCTTAGAATTGACTATGATGATGTCTGTACAACTCTGTAGATATATTAAAAGCCATTGAATTGTACACTGTTAAGTAGATGAGGTTTTAAAATACTTCATTTATTGCCAGGCCTGGTGGCACATGCCTTTAATCCCAGAACTTGGGAGGCAGAGGCAGGCTGATCTCTGTGATTCAAGGCCAGCCTGGTCTACAGAGTCTCCGGGCCAGCTGGGACTAAAGGGAGACCCTGTCTCAAAAATACAAAAAAAAAATTTATTTATTATTTTTATTTTACATGTATGAGTGTATTGCCTTTAGGTGTGTAAGTACACTTGTGTCCTGCAATGCCTGAGGAGTCAGAAGAAAGTGTTAGATTCCCCTGGAACTGGAGTTATGGATGGTTGTTAGCCACAGTGTGAATGCCAGGACTTGAACCTGGGTCCTCTGCAAGAGCAGCCAATGCTCTTAACCACTGAGGCATCTCTACAGCCTGGTAGGTGAGTTTTATGCCGTGTGAATTATCTCTCAATAAAGCTGTAAGTAGGACTCTTTCCACTCAGGGCTCTTTGAAGCTTGTAAGAGCTCAGACCACAATGCAGGTAACAGAATGCCCAGCAGCTGGCAGACAGTCAATGTTTGTTGACTTTTATGCATCTGATAATCTTTAACAAGCTGGTTTGTGCAAAACCTTAAAACTATGTCCGTTGTCAACATAAGAAAGACATGTGTCTTAAGTTGCCTGAGCTCAAGTAACTCCAATTAAACTCATTGAGTTTCAGAAAAGAAAAACAAACAAATAAAAAAAATGTCCTTGGTGAGACCAGGTGCCTTGAACAGAGGTCTCTTTTACACTCCCTTCAGCCCTACTCCACTCTTTTTTCTTATTGAAATTCAATGTGCACTGGACCTGGCTCAGAGGCCACCTCTGCGAGCCTCCTTGAGAGTCTGCTAAGCATTTGAGATACTCTCTGCAATGTCCCTTACCAGGAACATTCGGAAAGAGGATCTTACTACCACCGGGCTTGCTTCCAGTTTCTCTATGAACACACTACCTGTCCACATGACATCTGGACGTCTGTGTCCAGCCTGCTGGTACTGCAGAAGGTGTGGTTCTATTATGGAAGTGTCTTGACACACCTTCTCTGTGTCCCTTGGCACAGTACCTGTCGTAGGTAGAATTCTGAGGTGAGTCTCCTGCCTTCTGACCCCTGCTGCTGACTCCATGCTGTGCAATGAGAGGAAGTTGACAGATGTAATTAAGGTTCCTGAGCAGCTGACATTGAACTAAGAACAATGGGCTCCACCCAGTCACGAACAGTTCTGTTTGCACAGTAGCAGCTGGGGCAGTCAGGAACCCGGGCACATCAGGCAGGTTGGACTTGAGGACAGAGATGCAGGACCGGAGACAGGACCTGAGAACTGCCACCAGGAGACGGAGTGGCCCTCACTAGTTCATCAGTTACAAGGACCCCAGCTTGGCCAGCACCTTGATAAAGCTTACAATCGGATTCTTCACCATTCAGATAAGTCAGAGCCTTGACTTTGGTCTTGGGAGCCCCTAAGTAGGGAACTTGGTTAAACCCACCTACACATCTGATCTACGTGCTACGAAATACTTGAAATAACTGTTGGGGAGTGTGATGGCCTGGGGGAGGGGGGTGTGTGATCCTCCTGCCACTGAGCCTGAAAATCTGAGTTTGAGGCCCAGAACCCACATAGGAGAGAGAGAGAGAGAGAGAGAGAGAGAGAGAGCTGATTCTCACTAGTGCTTCTCTGACCTCCACTCCTATGTCACACACACACATACCCCAAATAGATAAAATGTAACAATTTTTTTCTGCTTTTTTTGTCTTTTGAGATAGGGTCTCCCTGTAGCTCCAACTGTCCTGGAACTCACTATGTAGAGACCCACCTGCCTCTGCCTCCTGAGTGCTGGGATTAAAGGTGTGCGCCACTAGGCCCAGCCTTTGCTAGCTTTTTGAGACAGGGTTTCACTGTAATCTTAGCTGGGCTGGAACTTGCTATGTAGACCAGGCTGCCCTCCATCTCTGGGAATGGCTCCTAAGTACTTGGATTAATGGTATGAGACAGGCCACATTCCTCCCAAGTTGAGTGTCAGGCAGATGTCATAATTAAATTACCCCCCCTTTAAAACTCCGCATGGTTAATTGAGTGGTCTCTCTGCCTCGACTTTACAACATTTGGAGGTCCCACTGAGATAAGAAGCAACCCCAAGAGGGTACTCAGCAAAGACGCTCATTAGCGCAACTACCTAAGAGGAAACTCACACCGTGACTATCAAAATGCTTGGAAAGCAGATCCTAAGTCCAGACACTATGACCAAATGAACAAAAGGAGAAGCCCAATAATGGATGCTTCTGAACCCCTCACTGAGAAATTCTAATGGACTTTTAAGTTGGACATTTAATTCACTCTGTTCATCTCTTGGTTCTCTGCCTAGAAAATGTACCTAACTACTCTTGCCTTCACTTCTTCATGGGCACCAGTCAAGGACTTTGTTCTCTCTATAGCTATACTTTTGGGGGTCTTTTACATAGACCCACTGAGCAGGAGGTACCCTAGGTGCCACATCCTATGCCCCTTTTCAGCATGGAACAAATCAGAGTACTTGGTACCCCATTCCCTCTTAGCAATTGGGGTAACCTCCTCAGAGGGTAATGTGATAAAAGTAGGAGCCAAAAATTGGCTAGGCAGTTTAGGGTCAAGACCCCCCCCCCCCAAAGAGCCAGTTTCTTTCTTAGCTGAGAGCTGAAGACTTCCTGGATCTGCCAGTAAACTTATACTTCTGGTTGCTCTGACTTGGGGCCATGCACCCTTAACTCACTTCTCAGATTTATTAACCAGTGGGTAAATTCTTTTTTTTTTTAATTTTATTTATTTTTGTATGTGTATGAATGTACTGTCTGCATGTAGGTTTGTGCACCCGTGTCGTGCAATGCCGTGGAGGTCAGAAGAGGGTCTCGGATTCTCCTGGAACTGGAGTTCTCCTGGAATTGGAGTTACAGACGGTTCTCAGCCGCCATGAGGGTGCTGGGGATCGAACCCGGGTCCTCTGTAAGAGCGGTCGGCGCTCTTAACCGCTAGGCTATCTCTCCAGCCCCCCAGTGGGTAAATTCTATTAGACTCATGGTGTTAGGGACCCAGTATAACCCCCTCCCTAGGGGAGATCATTCTATCTTGGAAACACCAACTGTGGTCGAATCTTAAGAGTCGGTCACAAAGAGAGGGGGAAATGAGATAAAGGATTACTGAGATAGAGGATTATTGAGATAGAGGATTACAAAAACTCAGGGATAGTGTTCTCAGACACCATTAAGCCATTTTCCCTGAGTCAGTCTAGGAATGATTGGTTTGCTTGCATTGCGCCTTTCCCCTTGATTAACTTTTATTTATTTATTTATTTTTAATTTTAAAAATTTATTTATTTTTGTATATGTATGAATGTACTGTCTGCATGTAGGTTTCTGTACCCATGTCATGCAATGTCTCGGAGGTCAGAAGAGGGTGTTGGTTTCCCCTGGAACTGGAGTTAAAGATGGTTCTCAGCCACATGTGGGTACTAGGGATTGAACCCAGGTCCTCTGCAAGAGCAGTAGGCACTCTTAACCGCTAGGCCATCTCTCCAGCCCTCCCCTTGATTAACTTTAACTGTTGTCTCTTGCTTCTGTAATTGGCTTGATGCTTTGTGTGCTTCCTTTTGATTGGTAACTTTAACTGTGGTGTTAAACTCTGATTGGCTGGTGTACTTGATTGGTAACCTTAATCGTGATGCTAACTCTGATTGGCTGTTGTACTTATGAAATTGCCCTGTAACCCACACCTCGTGGCCACATTTCTCCCAAGTTGAGTATGCCAGCCTGTTGGCCGGCATCATAATTAAATTAAACCCTCCTTTAAAACTAAAAAAAAAAAAATGCCGGGCATGGTGGCGCACGCCTTTAATCCTAGCACTTGGGAGACAGAGGCAGGCTGATCTTTGTGAGTTCAAGGCCAGCCTGGTCTACAGAGTGAGTTCCAGGNTGACTTCCTCTATTCTGATTAAGAACTCCTTTAATTTCATTTTCTTGCCTTATTCCCTCGAAGGGTTTTCAGCCACTTATTGAAGAGGCAGTGGTTGAACAGGGGGCAGCCTTGCCGAGTTCACCCTTAAAAGGGAAAAATGTTTCTGTCGTTCTCCATTTAGGATGATTGTTGGCTGTGGGTTTCTCGTACATGGCTTTGATTACATTAAGAAATGATCCCTACAATCCACTTCCCTCTAGGACTTTAAACATTGAAGGGAGTTGAATTTGTCAAAGCTTCTCATTGCCATCAATTGAGATGATGGTGTGGTTTTTGTCTTTCAGTCCATTATATGTTTTATGATATTTCTTGATTTACTATGTTGAACCATCCCTTGCATCTCTGGTATGAAATCCAACTTGGTCATGATGGCTGATCTTGATGTGGGTCTGTATGCGATTTTGCCAGTATCCTGTTTAGTGTTTTGGCATCTGTGTTCATAGGGAGATGGGTCTTAGTTCTCCTTTTTGTTGTATCTTTGCGGTTTGTATAGTGTGATGCTGGCTTCATAGAAGAATCTGGGAGAACTCCCTCTGCTTATATCCTTCTAAAACAAACTTGAGTATTAACGGTTGTAGGTCTTTTTGAAAATTTTATAGAATTAGCTGTGAAACCATCTTAGCCTGGGCATTTTTTGGTTGGGAGGCTGCTTATACCTCATCTCAATTTCTCCATATCTTATTTGACTATTTAACGCTGTCATTTTTTGGTTGAGCTTTGGTGTTTCACAGGATTTCAGATATTCTCCATTTCTTCTAGGATTTCAAATTTATTAGAGTATAGGTTTTGAAGTAATCCCTTATGGTTTCTGGATCTTTTCATTGTCTGTTGTGCTATATCCCCTTTCATCATATAGATTCTTTTGATTTGGCGTTGTTCCTTTTTTCTTTTAGTTAATGGGCTAGAGGTTCTGTCTATCTTTTTATTCTCTCAACCATTTTGATCATTGATTTTTTTGTATGGTTTTTCTTGTTTCTATTCATGATCTCTGCTCTGAGTTTGTTATTTCTTCTTGTCTTGCTCTGTTTAGGGTTCATTTATTTGTTCTCTATCAGGTACTTTAGCTGCAGTGTTGATCATTCACTTGTGCTCTTTCTGTTTTTTAAGTAGGGCACTTAGAGCTATAAAACTTCCTCTTACGACTGCTTTCAAAGTGTTTCATAGGTTTTGCTGTGTTGATTATCATCGTCATCGTTTCAGGAATGTTTTTATTTCTTTCTTTATTTCTTCCCTGACCATCATTTATTCAGGAGAGTGTTGTTAAGTCTCCATATGTTTTGTAAGGTGTAGGGCTTATCCCGGTATTGATATTGAGTTTTATTGCACTGTGGTTTGATAGATGACGAGATTATTTCAATCTTTTTGTATGTTGAGTTTTTCCATGTGTTCCCAGTATATGGTCTATTTTGGAGAATGTTCTCTGGGGTGTGGAGTAGAAGGGTTGGGTGAAATAATCGATAGATGTCTGTGAGATCAGTTTGGTGTATTGTATCATTCAGTTCAGATGTCTCTTTGTTTATCTTTTCCTTGATCTGTCTAAAGGCTTAGTGGGTTATTGAAGTCCCCTACTATTTAGTGTGCTGGGGGTTTGAATTTGAAACCTTGAAATCCTGAGAGTGTCTTTATAAAGTTTGGTGCAATGGCGTTTGGTGCATATATATTCATGATTGCGAGATCTTCTTCGTTTAATTGTTCCTTAATAAAGATGTAGCTGGCACTCTTTGTCTCTTTGATTTTATTTTGCTTTGACGTCTATTTTGGTCTGCTAGTAGAAATGCAAAACCCCTGCTTTCTTTTGGTACCATTTGGTTGGAAATTTTCTTCATCCCTTCACTTTAGTGGTGGCTGTCCTTGAAATTGAGATGGGTTCTTGTAGACAGCATTTATAGATGGATTTTGTTTTCCTAATCACTTCTCCCAGTCTATGCCTTTTGATGGGGAGTTTAGGCCCATTCCTATTAAGGTTATAATTGAAAGATGGATGTTTGCTTCCTTTTACCTTATTATCAATTTGCATTTATGGTCTCTGATTCGAACTCTCTTTTATGTTTTATTAGTTCTTTTCCTAGGTGCTTGGGGATAGTTGCTCTTCTCTTCTTGCCTTTGAATTGCTTCAAAATATTCTCGGGAAGAGTTGGTTTTCCGTACGTGTATTCTATCATCTTGATTATGTCACGGAAGATTTTTATCTTTCCTTCAAACTGTAATGAAATTTTCTGGGTAAAATATTCTGGGTCGCATCCATAGTCCTTTAACACTGAACAATGCTTTGCTCCATTTCTTCTTGCTTTCATAGTTTGCAGTGAGAAGTCAGTTGTGATTCTGATGTTTCCCTTGTATTTGACTTGTTTTTCTCTTGTGGCCTCAGAATATCTATCTTTGTTTTGGGCCTCTAGCACTTTGACTATGATATGGTGTGGAATTTCTTTTCTGATTCTTGTCTATTGAGTCCTATCTGCTTCTTGTATTTGAATGGGTTTGTCTATTTTTAGTTTGGCGGAAGTTTTCATCTGTTATTGTGTTGAAGATCTGGTCAATTACTATTCTCTTGAGATTCTTCTCCTTCCTCTATCCTATGATGCAGAGGTTTGATCTGTCATAGTGTCCCATATTCCTGGTTGTTCCACTTTTGTGTATTAAAATTTTTTCATATCTTTGAGTTTTTTAGTTGCTCTTATCTTCCAGATCTGATATCTTTGTTCTGCTTCCTCCATCTATTTTGCGCTTTTCCTTTCCTTTTCTCTTGATTGGATGAGTGTTCGATTCCTTTTTCATTTCATCCTGTTATTTCTTTTAATATATCCTATTTCCTTTTGTTGAGTTTCTCAATCTCTTCTTTGTGCTTCCTACTTGTTGGTTGGCTTCTTTTTCAGTATTTCTACTTCCTTAAGGTGTTTGTTTTTTTCTTCTTCTAGTTCTTTCTGGAGTATGTCAATCCTTCCTTTAGTTCTCGAATTCTTCTTCTGTTCATTAATTTCTCTTCATTAGGTCTGCCTATTCCCCTAAGGTCTGCTTCTGGGGTCACCTCCAAGGGGATCCCATTTGTACCTAATCTCCTCCAGGTTGGTAGAGGGCTTGGTGTGGAATTATCCTGCACCTTTCCCATGTTGTCCCTTCATCAGTCCTGGCATGTGGATTTCTGTTTTGTGATTCAAATCACAAATGCCTTTCAGTGTGTTGAAGGCTGAAAGCTTCTTTGGTTTTGCTTACCTCTTCTTTATGCTGTTTTTTTTTCTTCCTCTCTCCCTCCTTGTTTATGGAGTGTTGACTCTGTCTAGGTTTCAGGCTTCACTTTTGTTTATATAGATTCGCTATTGGAAGTCTACGTCACTCTTCCTTCATGTTCCGAGAGTTCTCCTAATCCAGTCCACTGGACACTCTCTCTTCCTCAATTCCAATTGTTGGTGGGGGGGCGGTATGCCTGGCTTAGCCTGCACCCTGGCACCTGAGTAGGGCTCCAACCTAGCCCCACCAGCCACCAGTCCCTCTGCTACCAGACAGAAAATCAGTTGTCCAGTACCACAAAAGTCACTCTGTCTAAGCTTTTACCTGCCTGGAGCCGTGTCAGGCGGCTCCAAGTGTTCCTCCCTTTTTCTTTAATGTTCAGGTGGGTCAGCCTCTCTGCTTGAATTTCCCAGTCCATCCTGAACAGCCAACAGTTGTACATTTTCAGGCATTTAGGGGATTGTGTTTACCTGTGGGAACATACAATCTCCTCCCACTGTTAGTTTCAAGAACTCAAAATTGAAAATTTTCAAAAGGTTTGGAGCACAGAGTTTTCCATTGTATCCCAGAAAAGGAATATTCTACCACCTCCCTCTTTTGTTTTAAATTTTTATGATTTTGACATATAGGATGCCTAGGTTGCATTACATCTACCTATAAACAGGCAACAAGGCATAAGTTTTCATCAAATTTGTTTTTCATCAAATTGTTTTTCATTGACTATATGCTAATTATTTGGGGGAAGTGCATTTAATTTTTTTAAATTATTCTACAAGTAAGAGAAAATATTACAAGGTGCTACTGCTTATAACACAGAAAAATATAGAGACCAATTTGTGTACCTTAATCCCAAAGCTATTGTTGGAAAGTCATTAGATTAAAATAAAACAATTTATTCACATTTTATATTCCCAATTAGTTCCAATATATTACCATTTTCACCAAAAAACTACACCCAAATTTAACTAAACTCTCAACATGTTACTAAGTCTTTTACTTTAAGTCTACTAATACTCCTATAATATGTAGACAACAGCCGAAATACCTGCAAATAAATTTTACCCAACATACACTTTGTTCTTTAAAACTATGACCAGACTATGTCTTCAGAGAAATCAAGTCATCGACTTATAGGTTTATTTTGTATTTCGTATCCTACTGAAATACACTATATATATAAATATATGTATTTTTCTGTATCACCATTTTATTCTATTTATTTTTTATTATTTTCTTATGTGTATGAGTGTACTGTCTGCATGCAGGTTGGTGCAATCTGTGTCATGCCATGCTGCAGAGGTCAGACGACAGTTGGAGTTAAAGATGGTCCAGCCACCATGTGTGTTGTGGGACCTGAAACGGGTCTCTGAGGAGAGGCAGTTGGCACTCCCAACCGCTTAGCCATCTCTCCCCCCCCAAGTATACCATTTAAATTCAAACCCATATAAAGCGGATTTTAAACAACTATCCTCCTCTAAGATCTTGGCCTTCTCCAGGCCTGGATGAAAACCTGCTTTAAGATTTTTCAATATCTACCTCTTAATAAAATTTTCTTCCACAGTTCTTGTGCCCATTAGTTAATTTAAAGTCTGGCTAGACATGCCCCATGAGAAGTTGTTACATCATTTTTACCCATCTTGCTTTTTTTTGTTTTTGAGGGAGCTTCTAGAAGCTTCCTTTGTCACGAGCAAGTGCAGTACGTCCTGCTAAGGGAAGGGGGGACACAGTGCCCCATGGGCACTGTGGGGAACTGGCCCCATTGCATAGCGGTCAGTTGGTTACTCCGGCTAACTTCCTACTCAGGTAACTTCCTACTCAGGTAACTTCCTAATCAGGTCCTTAGCCTGGGACGAGACACGTTTTCCCCACTCTTGGCCGTGACCTTTCACCTGCCCCAAAGCCCGGACAGGAATTTCACACCAGCTACCCAGCTTGGTGGTCTGCAAAGGGAGCCTTTTTCCAGCCAACTGGTCAACCAAATGAAATGCAGACCTCAACACCAACTACCCACTAGTCATCTGAAAGAAATGCAGGCTTCTCTTAGCCGTATGTGTGCAATACATTTAAAAAAATGGCAGCCGCGAATTCTGCAATGATGTTAACGGGAATTCACATTTTTTCCTACACTTTTTAAATTTTTTATATTTTTATTCCCAAAGACCCAAAAGTTTACTATATAAAAAACACTTTTTAAAAAATCTTTTATCTACTATTATTTATTATTTATTTATTTATTTATTTATTTTATTTTTGAGGACAGGGTCTCCCTTTAGCTCAGCTTTGTCCTGTAAACCACTCTGTAGACCAGGCGGCCTTGAACTCACAAAGATCCCGCCTGCCTCTGCCTCCCAAGTCCTAGGATAAAGGCATGCGCCACCATGCCCGGCTTATTTATTTTTATGTGTCATGAGTGTACTTGTCTGCTTGTAGGCCTGTGCACCCATGTTGTGAAAAGCCGTGGAGGTCCGATGAGGGTGTCGGATTCCCGGAATTGGAGTCAAGAAGTCTCTCAGCTGCCATGTGGGTTGCTGGGGCCAACCTGGGTCCTCTGCAAGAGCAGTTGACGTCCTTAACCACTGCTAGGAACCATCTCTCAGTCCCTTAACACTTTCATACAATGAAAAACTGGTTGCATCTTTGTTTCAAATGTTGAAAGTGCGTAACCAGTAGGTGGCAGTGTCGATCCATTATTTTAAAAAATTTACTAGATAAACCCTTACACCTTTGTTGAAAATTGAATTGTTTTGGCTGTTTAATATATATTTGTGTCTTGAGAAGGAATGGCCACATTCCAACTCAGAGTAAATGTTTTTATTGGCATCATGGCTGTTAACATTAAAATATGTTTAGAACACAAGTACACACACCATACAATGTGGCATGCACATACATACATTAACAAACCCCCCCCCCCCCTCCCCCACCCTCACACATACATACATATGAAAGATTTGTTAGTTTGACCTGAAGAGAGAGAAGTCACATAATTGTTTGATGTTCAAAGAGAAACTTGAAATTTTTATAATTTGTTATAGGGTTATTTTTACATCATTAGAATAAATGTCCTAGTAGTAATGCATGAAACAGCTGAGATCCATATGCCAGCTCTTAGGGCCATTCCCAACCATTTGCCTTCAATGAACTTTACCTAAAGTTTACTATTCTCTCCCTATCCTGTCCCTCTGGTTAACTGCCTTAAGCTGCCCCCTCTGCCTAAGGCCTAAACTGTCCCTATGCTATTTACAAATCTAAGATTGAGGATTCCCAAAAACAGACAGGCCAAAGTTGTTTACAGTCTTGGACCGATCCTCTTGTCTTATTATTAAGGAATTTTTGAAGAATAATAATTATCCATCATCACAACAATCATCACAACAATTATAACCATTATTTATTATTAACTATCAATAATTATTATTTATTCCTTTTTAGTCCACAACAATCATGAAAAATTATTATGAATAATAGTTTTCAATAATAATAGCCAACAACAATGAAAAATTTATCAATAAAACTGAATTTTTATCAATTCTATTAATTATATTTAATAACAATTATAACTATTAATAACATTTATAACAATAATTAACAATTTTCATTAAACTGACTAATATGCATACTATAAACCCAATTAGAAATTGTTAGCACTAGGGGTATAAAACAAACTTTTATGAAGTGAATCTAATTTTGTTCATAATCAGCTAATTAGATTTTAAACCTGTAGTAATTATAATGCATAGAAGCTAGGAACTCGCATTCAGTCACATACACACAGCTTAAAGATGGGCTTAAAGAAACATTAAACAGTTTTATTCAAAAATTTCTCATTTAAATTGAACCACAATATCAATTCATGTTGTTTTAAAGCGATTTACTAATGGTCATTAAAAAAGACAATTTATCAAACCAAGTTTGTTTTGTTAGAAACTTCAAGGCCTGTAAACTCTCCTAGAAATCAATTCCATCTATTTTGTTTCCAAAAATGTGAAATCCAACAAATGTTAACTACAATCAGAATTTTAAAGGGCATATTGGATTTAGATATTCCTGTGCTCAGCCCGCAGGCTGGGATGCATTCCACAGCAGGCAGGCTTATTGCGCCAGGCCAGAGCTCAGACCACGTGTGATTAAGAATTCTGTGAGAAGAGATCTTTAAGGTGAAACACATTTAAAAGAGCAAGATAAAATTAAATCACCCAATTAATTTTAATTGTGCACATATATTTACTCCAAAACGATATCTAGGGTAACCGGGGGTAACTTTTAGTTAAGCATGCTGAAATAGACTTGAATTACTGTTATCCAAAATAAATCCCAACTTTGGAACTACAAATAGCCAGCAGGTTTACGGTTCAGAAGAGTTAGATTTAGTGAAAACCCACAAGAAGACAATAGAGCAATTAACTTTTATCAAAAACAGATTTTATATACAAATTTAAGAGAAAAGTAGCCAAGGCTTGAAATTATCTAGAAGAGGCTGCTCTTGGGGGAGGGTGGTTCCTTGAAAGGCCTTAATTTACAAAAGAAAGAAGTGGGCTCTGGGTTCTAGGAGAGCTACCAGGCGAAAATTTACATATGAACAAGTTACGGTGGGGCTTGAGTCTTCACAGAGGTCCACAGTCTGTCTCAGGAATATTGGAATCAAAAGCTGCACCTTTAAACCCCACCATGAAAGATGACAGCCACTTGCCCCAGGCAACGAGTTCCAGAGACTTTATCCTTCCCAGTGAAACACAGAATACTGTAAAGCCAGCCCTTCCCCCACCAGTCATCCACTGTTTCCAGAGCAGAAGAGGGCACAGAACCAACATCGGACTAGATTAGCCAGAGTATCTACCAACAGCTACAAAACTGAAAAAATTAAAAGCTTCATATTTTGCCTTTGGTCTTTTCAAGGCAGGGCTTTCTTACAGTCAGAGCCAGCCGGGAAGTCACTCTGTAGATAGCGTCCCGAACTCACAGACCTCCATTTGGATTAAAGGCGTGTGGCCACTACCAAGCCTGGAATTTACAAGCTCAATTTGCATCATAGAAGACTGGCCTCTAGAAGAGACCTTGGGGGAAGTTTAGCAGACAAAAAGGAACACTTCAGCGGAATTAAGCACTATTTTACAATATTTAACACTATTTACAGAAAACTTTTTTACGGAGGACCTTTTTTAAAAACACATTTAGACTGTGGCTGGCTTTTCACAAGCTTCCACGCAAGCCAATGTTGGTAGATTAATTCCTGGGTGGTTGCCTCTACAACCCAAACCTGCCTGTGCAAAGGTGCAAATGAACACCTCTATGGAATGCTTGCTGCCAAAAAAGCTTGCTTGCTCCACTGGGGCACGCCCATCCTTCCAGCCTCTGATGACCTTCGCCACCTGAAATGTGGCCAGAAGGCAGAAGCCTGGGCTTCTCTCTTAGGGGAGGCCGGAGCCCAGGCTGCAGGACAGGTTCCAAGAGCATTTTGAAACCTCTAGCAGGCAAGTGGGACAGGAGAGGAAGGCTCTCTCACCAGTTTGTACTGCTGACATACCCGCCACCTGGTAAGGCTGGGGAAGCAACAGATGCCCCCAATCTGGGGAAGCCAAAACAGCACCCAAGGTCTCCATAATCATGTCAAATTTCCCAAAGCCTATCAGAGAAAAGTTCTCCAGTGCACAGGCCAAGTCACCATCAGCACAATCCACAGGCACACCAGCAGAGTCAATACGAGAATTCCCTCTGTGTCCACCTTAGTCCATGCCTTCACTGATTTGGACATGCTAAACTTTCTCCATGCCATAACTTGAAACACAACAACCACAGCAAACCACGGCACACAGTCAACAAACACATGCCATACATCACAACACAATTCCTCCTGAAACATAACTTAATTAAAGGTGTCATTTCCTATCTTGCAGAGATTCTAGCTTACCAAACTGGTCTCCATGTGGGACCAGTTGTGGTTATGCCGCTAAGGTTGTGGTAGGGCCACTTAATCCCCAGGACGAACCCATGTGGAATTCACTCGCAGGGAAGCATACCACGCGGACTATCTGAGTGTCCTAATACAGAGAGAGCTTTATTGCAAAGACGTCCGGTTATATAGTGAAAGTGACTCAATTCTCAGAGCCAAATCCTAAACCGTTTTGTCACTATATCCCACCCCATGGGTGTTGTCAGGGAGATCCCATTGGTTTAGAATGCCAAACCTCTCTTAACAACCTCAGTTTTCCCACGCCCTTCCACCCCTGGATCAGCTCCCATTCAGCATAAAGATGCAGAGCACCACAGATTCCCCCCTTGGGGACATGGGGGCAGAGAGCAGTGTCTCAGGAGCCTCTTAAAACCCCATGCCCTCCTGGTGCACCACTTCCAGAAACCAGTTGCTGCACCTTGAACACTTCCTCCTGCCCCTGCCAGGAAAAGCAGTTCAGCTGGTGGTGAGCAATAGACACTAGAACCAGTTACCAAACCAAGCCACTGCCAGCCCCAAGGCAGAAATCCACCAAAGACATTCTGGACCCAAGGTCATGGCTGTAGGCTGTGTAGGAAACCTGAACTGTGAAAATCTGTTGACTATAAGGTCTCATTCAGAGTCCTCCTAAACTAATGCTATATGGTTGTATAGGTAAATATGATGGCAGTTTGTACAAGCCATTAATAAGCTACTAGGTATAGGAAAAAAACCTTCATAAGAAAAAAAAAAAAAAAAAAACGCAGCACAGTGGGCCTGCATCTACCACAGAGGGAAGGAGGAATTGGGGCAAACATTAAGCCTCATTGGATTTCTTCTGGAGCAATGAAAAACATCTTGAATTGACTATGATGGATGTTGTACAACTTTTTGAATATATTAAAAGCCATTGAATTGTACACTGTTAAGTAGATGAGGTTTTAAAATACTTCATTTATTGCCAGGGCGTGGTGGTCAATGACTTTAATCCCAGACACTTGGAGGCAGAGGCAGGGGTGATCTCTTGTGATTTCAAGGTCCAGGCCTGGTCTACAGAGTCTCCGGGCCAGCTGGGACAAAGGAGACACTGTCTCAAAAACTACAAAAAAAAAATTTATTTTCTTCTTTTATTTTACTATTTATGAGTTGTATTGCTTTAAGGTGTGTCAGTACACTTGTGTCCTGCAATGCCTGAGAGGTCAGAAGAAATAAAGTGTTAGATTTCCCTGGAACGGAGTTATGGATGGGTTGTTATGCCACAGTGTGAATGCCAGGACTTGAACCCAGGTCCTTCTGCAAGAGAAGCCAATGCTCCCTAAACACCTGAGGATCTCTACAGCCCTGGTAGCGTGAGTTTTATGCCGTGTGAATTATCTCTCAATAAAGCTGTAAGTAGGACTCTTTCCACTCAGGGCTCTTTGAAGCTTGTAAGAGCTCAGACCACAATGCAGGTAACAGAATGCCCAGCAGCTGGCAGACAGTCAATGTTTGTTGACTTTTATGCATCTGATAATCTTTAACAAGCTGGTTTGATGCAAAAACCTTAAAAACTATGTCCGTTGTCACAATAAGAAAGATCCTTGTCTTTAAGTGCCCCTGAGCTCACGTAACTTCCAATTACAATCATTTAGTTTCAGAAAAGACAAAACAAACAACTAAAAAAAAAAATGTCCTGGTGGACCAGCGTTTGCCTTGAACAGAGGTCTCTTTTACACTCCCTTCAGCCCTACTCCACTCTTTTTTCTTATTGAAATTCAATGTGCACTGGACCTGGCTCAGAGGCCACCTCTGCGAGCCTCCTTGAGAGTCTGCTAAGCATTTGAGATACTCTCTGCAATGTCCCTTACCAGGAACATTCGGAAAGAGGATCTTACTACCACCGGGCTTGCTTCCAGTTTCTCTATGAACACACTACCTGTCCACATGACATCTGGACGTCTGTGTCCAGCCTGCTGGTACTGCAGAAGGTGTGGTTCTATTATGGAAGTGTCTTGACACACCTTCTCTGTGTCCCTTGGCACAGTACCTGTCGTAGGTAGAATTCTGAGGTGAGTCTCCTGCCTTCTGACCCCTGCTGCTGACTCCATGCTGTGCAATGAGAGGAAGTTGACAGATGTAATTAAGGTTCCTGAGCAGCTGACATTGAACTAAGAACAATGGGCTCCACCCAGTCACGAACAGTTCTGTTTGCACAGTAGCAGCTGGGGCAGTCAGGAACCCGGGCACATCAGGCAGGTTGGACTTGAGGACAGAGATGCAGGACCGGAGACAGGACCTGAGAACTGCCACCAGGAGACGGAGTGGCCCTCACTAGTTCATCAGTTACAAGGACCCCAGCTTGGCCAGCACCTTGATAAAGCTTACAATCGGATTCTTCACCATTCAGATAAGTCAGAGCCTTGACTTTGGTCTTGGGAGCCCCTAAGTAGGGAACTTGGTTAAACCCACCTACACATCTGATCTACGTGCTACGAAATACTTGAAATAACTGTTGGGGAGTGTGATGGCCTGGGGGAGGGGGGTGTGTGATCCTCCTGCCACTGAGCCTGAAAAATCTGCGTTGAGGCCCAGAAACCCACATAGGAGAGGAGAGAGAGGAGCGAGAACGAGAGAGAGAGAGGTGACTTTACATCTATTTGCTTCTCTGACCTCCCACTCCTATGTCCCACACACACATACCCCAAATAGATAAAATGTAACAATTTTTTTCCTGCTTTTTTTGTCTTTGATGATAGGGTCTCCCTGTAGCTCCACTGTCCTGAACTCACATGCAGAGGACCACCTGCCTCTGCCTCCTGAGTGCTGGGATTAAAGGTCTTTTCCGTTGAGCAACTAGCCAGCCTTTGCTCGCTTTTTTGAGACAGGGTTTCACTGTAATCTTAGCTGGGCTGGAAACTTGATATGTAGACAAGGCTGCCCTCCATCTCTGGAATTGCTCCTAAGTACTTGGATTAATGGTATGAGACAGGCCACATTCCTCCCAAGTTGAGCATCAGGCCCAGTGTCATAATTAAATTACCCCCCCTTTAAAACTCCGCATGGTTAATTGAGTGGTCTCTCTGCCTCGACTTTACAACATTTGGAGGGCCCACCAAGATTTAGAGGTGACCCCAAGGGGATACTCAGCAGAGACCCTCATTAGCGCAAACTACCTAAGCGGGAAACCACACCGTGACTATCAAACTGCTTGGGAAAGCAGCAGATCCTGAGTCCAGATGCCATCACCAACTGAACAAAAGGAGAAGCTCAATAATGGATGCTTCAGAACCCCTCACTGAGAAATTCTAATGGGACTTTAAGTTGGACATTTAATTCACTCTGTTCATCTCTTGGTTCTCTGCCTAGAAAATGTACCTAACTACTCTTGCCTTCACTCTTCGAATGGACACCATCAAGGGACTTTGTTCTCTCTATAGGCTATACTTTTGGGGGTCTTCTACATAGACCCACTGACAGAAGTGTCCAGTTGCCCATCTTGCTCACTTTTTCAAGCATAGGAAGTCAAGGATCAGGAATGGTACCACATTCCCTCTTAGGTAATTGGGTGTAACCTCTCCAGAGTAATGTGATAAAAGTAGGAGCAAAATTGGCTAGCAGTTTAGGGTCAGACCACCCCCCCACCCCCCAAAGAGCCAGTTTCTTTCTTCAGTCTGAGACTGAAGACTTCCTGGATTCTAAGCAGATAACTTATCCTCTGGTTGCTCTGACTGGGCCATAGCACCTTAACTCACGCTCGTCAGTATTATTAACCAGTGGTACATTCTTTTTTTTTTTTAATTTTATTTATTGTTGTATGAATGTTCACTGTCTGCATTGTATGTTTGTGCACCCGTGTCGTGCAATTTCCGTGGACGGTCAGAAGAGTGTCTCGGCTTCCCCTGGAATGCGCGTTCTCCTGGAATTGGGTTACAGACGTTATCAGCCGCCATGAGGGTGCCCTGGGGACGAACCCGGGTCCTCGTTAAGAGCGGTCGGCGCTTCTTAACCGCTAGGCTATCTCTCCAGCCCCTCCAGTGGGTTAAATTCTATTAGACTCATGGTGTTAGGGACCCAGTATAACCCCCTCCCTAGTGGAGAACATTCCATCTTGGAAACACCAAACTGTGGTTGACTCTTGTGAACTTCCTTCAAAGATTTTGAAGACCTCACAATGAGGGGAGGAAATGAGTTAGAGGATTATTGAGATAGAGGATTTCAAAAACTCAGGGATAGTGTTCTCAGGTACCATTAAGCCATTTTCCCTGAGTCAGTCTAGGAAGATTGGTTTGCTTGCTTCGCGCCTTCCCTTCTTGATTACTTTTATTTATCATTTATTTTAATTTAATCATTTTAAAAAATTTATTTATTTTTTTAATGTCTGAATGTACTGTCTGCATGTAGGTTTCTGTACCAGTGTTCATTGCAATGCTGTGATCAAAGGAGGGTGTTGGTTTCCCCTGGAACTGGCGTTAAAGATGGTTCTCAGCCACATGTGTGGTGATAGGGATTTGAACCCAGGTCCGCTGCAAGAGCCGAGGGCTACTATTAACCGTAGCTAGGCATCTCTCCAGCCCTCCCCTTGATTAACTTTAACTGTTGTCTCTTCTGTAATTGGTTTGATGCTTTGTGTGCTTCCTTTTGATTGGTAACTTTAACCGTGGTGTTAAACTCTGATTGGCTGTGTACTTGACTGGTAACTTAACCTTAATCGTTGATTGCTAACTCTATTTGGCTGTTGTACTATGAAATGCCCTGTCACCCACCACCTCGTGGGCCATTTCCCAAGTTGAGTATGCAGCCTGTCGGCCGGTCACTCATAATTAAATTAAACCCTCCTTTATAAAAACAAAAAAAAAAAAAATGCCGAGGCCATGGTGGCGCATGCCTTTAATCTCTAGCTCACTTGGGAGACAGAGGCAGGTGATCTTTGTGAGTCAGGCCCAGCCTGGTCTACAGAGTGAGTTCCAGGACCAGCTGGGCTACAGGAGACCCTGGTCTCGAAAAAAACAAAACAAAACCCCCCCCAAAATTAAAAAAAAAAACCTCATAACAAAAAAAGGTATGAGACACTATGCTAGACCCTTACCAGAAATTTTTTTTTTTGGTCTTTTTGAGACAGGGTCTCCCTGTAGCCCCAGCTGGCCTGCAACTCACTCTGTAGACCAGGCTAGCCTTGAACTCACAGAGATCCACCTGCCTCTGCCTCCCAAGTGCTAGGATTAAAGGTGTGCACCACCATGCCTGGCTCAAAAATTTTTTTCAGCTAAAAAATAGTTGGGTGTGGTGGTACATGCCTTTATTCCCAGCACTTGGGAGGCAGATGCAGGAGGATCTCTGCGAGTTGCTGGCCTGTAACTTACATGGATCCAGGACATACTTACAGGCCAGCCAGGGATACAGAGTGAGACCCTGTCTCAAAACAATAACAACAACAAAAACTAAACAAAACAAAATGGGCTGGAGAAATGGCTCAGTGGTTGAGAACTTGCTAGTCTTTTTTTTTTTGGTGTTTTTGAGACAGGGTTTCCCTGTAGTCCCAGCTGTCCTGGAACTTACTATATAGACTGGGTTGGCCTTGAATTCACAGAGATCCACCTGCCTCTGCTTCCCAAGTGCTAAGACTAATGGCGTACACTACCATGCCCAACTAAGAACTTGTTATTCTTGCAGAGGACTGAGAACTTGCTATTCTTTTTTTAAATTTTTTAAATTTGTTTTTTTTAATTTTTTAATTTAATTAATTTATTTATGTGTATGAATGTATTATCTGCATGTAGGTTTGTGTGCCTGTGTCATGCAATGCCACGGAGGTCAGAAGAGGGTGTCGGATTCCCCTGGAGAGTTTTCCTGGAATTGGAGTTATGGATGGTTCTCAGCCGCCATGGGGGTGCTGGGGATCGAACCCAGGTCCTCTGTGAGAGCAGTTGGTGCTCTTAACCACTAGGCCATCTCTCCAGCCCCAATTTTTTTAAAAAATTTTTTATGTGTATGAGTGTACTGTCTGCATGTAGATGGGTGTACCCATGTTGTGCAGTGCAGGTCAGAAGAGGGTGTTGGAGTCTCCTGGAATTGGAGTTAAAGACAGTTGTTAGCTGTCATGTGGGTGCTGGAAATCGAACCCTGGTCCTCTGCAAGAGCAGTCAGTGCTCTTAACCACTGAGCCATCTCTCCAGCCCTGAGAACTTGCTATTGCTATTCTTACAGAGGACTGATGTTCAGTTCTTAGCCCTCACATGGCAGACAACAACCATCTATCTGTAACTCCAGTTCTAGGGGGTCTGATGCCCTCTTCTGGCCTCTGTGGGCACTGACTTCACATGGTACACTTAACATTCAGGCAAAACACTCCTATACATAAATCCAAATAAAATAATAAAAAAAACAATGATAACAAAAAGAAATAAAAAGAAATGCTAGGGGCTAGAGAGATGGCTCAGTGGTTAAGAGCATGAACTAATTCTTAAAAACTGTTGTTTTGCTGGGCATGGTAGCACACGCCTTTAATCCTAGCACTTGGGAGGCAGAGGCAGGTGGATCTTTGTGAGTTCAAGGCCAGCCTGGTCTACAGAGTGAGTTCCAGGACAGCTGGGACTACAGGGAGACCCTGTCTCAAAAAGACCAAAAAAAAATTGTTTTTAACCTGCTACCTTTGTGATAACTTGCTATGAAAATAGAAAACTAAAATAGCACTTATATCCAGAGAGATATAAGTGATATAACTCCTGTTTTGTAAGTCTTTTACTCAGGATTACATAGTTTATTAATTTCAGATCATGAACTATCTTCTTTTCATTAAAAATAATGTAAGATCTCTTCTCAGTTTTCAGGCTAAGTGGCAGAGGTAACAATGACATGGTGTCTAAACATAATCTCTAACTCCTGGAGTTGTTTAAGGCAAGACTGTGTCTGACTTATTCTCTGAATTGTTCCTTTTTATTTCTCCTTTCATGAAATATTCTCTCTCTCTCTCTCTCTCTCTCTCTCTCTCTCTCTCTCTCTCTTCTTTAAACAGTACATCCAACATAATACAGAAGGAAATGAGGAACTTTATCTTATCAGGGAAGAATTTTCTTCTGACCTCCCCCCTCGGACTGACCCAGAACAGCATACAAAACCACAAACACATCAACCTAAGTTCACGTTTTATAGCATTCTGTGTGTCCTAGTTTGTCTTCCATTGCTGTGACAAAACACTCTGACCGACACCAACTTGGGGAGGAAAGGGTTTATTCAGCTTACATCTCCTGGGTCACAGTTCATCATTTAGGGAGCCCAAGGCAGGAACTCAGGGCAGGAACCCGGAGGCAGGAGCTGAAGCTCAAGCCATGGAGGAATGCTGTTCACTGGCTTGCTCTCCTGGCTCATGCCCAGCCTGCCTTCTTATACAGTACACAACAACCTGCCCAGGGTGGCACTACTCATTGTGGGCTGGGCCCTCCCACACTGCTCGACCATCAAGACAATACTCCACAGATGTGGCCACAGGCCAGTGCAATGGAGCCATTCCCCAATTGAGGCTCCCTCGACCCAGGTGTGTCAAGTTGACACTAAAGCTATCCAGCACACTGTGGATAATTCATCACATCTCTTGTGCTTCCAAGGTCACTGCTTCCAGCCATGATATTATCACAACACACACACACACATACATTATTCTGGTCAAGGGGCAAGGAAGGGTCATGAGGGAGAAGTAGGGCACATAGTTTAAGATTGGAGCTGTATGTTTAATTTAGCTTGTAAAAACTGATTGTAAGAGGAGCCCAGGACGTAGTGAGATTGTTTGCATTGCATTCTAAAGGTTAGCTGGTAAATCTAAATAAGCTGATTACACAGCAGGAAGGCAGATTGAGTAGAGTGTTAAATGATCTGAAAATACATTGGTTACAAGGTTAAGGTAAAACAGGAGCCATTCCCAGCAAAGTCATTCTCATAAGGCCTTATACCAAAAGGCCCAGGAGGCTGGGCTGTAGCTTAGTGGTAGAGTGCTTGCCCAGCATGCAGAAAGCCCTGGATTCGATCCCCAGCACCATACAAAAAAGAGAATGAAAGAAGGAAAGAAGAGAGAGGGAGCAGATACCTTTGGTCAGTCTGGTCTGTGGATTCAGTTTCCCCATCCCTCCAGGTGCCTCAGTCCTGGCTTCTGGATGGCAGGGTCTACATGGAATGGCCGAGGCTGGAGAAAAGAGCTTCCAACTCTGGGCCCTGCATTTGGGTCCCTGCTGAGCTTCAGATTTACCCTGTGACTCTGGGAAACTCACTTTCCTTTTCTGAACTACAGGTTTTCAAGGCTCTTCCCCTAAAGAAACGCTAACATAAAACTCCAGTATTAAAAGCTATCATGAGCCGGGCGTGGTGGCGCACACCTTTAATCCTAGCACTCGGGAGGCAGAGGCAGGCGGATCTTTGTGAGTTCAAGGCCAGCCTGCTGGTCTACAGAGTGAGTTCCAGGACAGCTGGGGCTACAGGGAGACCCTGTCTCAAAAAGACAAAAAAAGCTATCATGGGGGCTGGAGAGATGGCCTAGCAGTTAAGAGCACCGACTGCTCTTGCAGAGGACCCGGGTTCGATCCCCAGCACCCACATGGCGGCTGAGAACCATCTTTAACTCCAGTTTCAGGGGAATCCGACACCCTCTTCTGACCTCTGCAGCATTGCATGACACAGGTGCACAAACCTACATGTAGACAGTACATTTATACACATAACAAAATAAATAAATAAAATTAAAAAAAATAATAAAAAAAAAGCTATCATGAAGGGTTCCTGCTTGTTCTGGTTGGGCCTGGGCCTGAGGAATGACAGAAAGACAGGAAAAATCATGATATGGGAAGGAAAGCATGAGAAAGAAAGGCAGTCCTTCACCTGGGATCTGGCTTGGGTTTCCTGCTGGCAGGCAGGAAACTACAGACACCACTGACAAAGCCAGTTGCCTACAGAGATAAAGCATGCTTCCCTGAGGACAACTCAACCAAAGGTGTCAAATACAGTAAATAAACTGCATACTTAGGCCCCAAATGACCTAGAGCTTTGAATGTTTTTAGCACCCCTCCCATTCTAAAGCTGGACCATACTGCTCATAAACCTATCTTACAATTTTGTTTACAAAAGCAAGCTCCTTAACCTTTAAACCGGGTTGTAAATAATACATTCTGTGCAGGGTAACCTATAATATCATAGGGTGATATAGTCAGTCATCATAAAGTCATACACAAGCTTGGTCCTGTCTCATTTTTTTTCCCTTGAAATCCCCTGTGCTTAAGACATATGCTAAAAATGCCTTGTTTTTATTTATTTATTTATTTATTTATTTATTTATTTATTTATTTATTTTTTTTGACAGGGTCTCCCCTGTAGTCCCAGCTGGTTTGGAACTCACTACATGGACCAGACTGGCCTCTATCTCACAGAGATCTGCTTGCTTCTGCCTCCTGAGGGCTGGGATTAAAGGCGAACACTGGCTTGCACCACCACTCCTGGAAAAACTCTAACTGCTCATATTGCTTGTCCTGAAATGCTTTTTTTGTGGTGATGCTGCGAATCCTGGTTTGCTTAAATGGAGGTCTCTAAAGAGAAAGGGACTCTTCAGGTCACCGTGTAAAGCCGTGTCTCTATTTTTAACACTGGTGACAGGCCCAACTCCTTGCTCCACCCTCTGGGCAGTGCCAGAATCTCTGTAGAACATGGCTGGAACCTTTGGATAGGAGTCTCCAGAGCCTCACGGAGACCTGAACTTTCTCTTCTACCTGACAGGAGGCACTTCTGTGTGGAGAAGCCGCCCTGTGCCCTAGCTGTTACTGCTAGATCCAACCCCACCATCACCACAGCTGGAACAATCAAGGGTGTCTCCATACTTTGCTAAATGTTCCTTGGGGTGAAGGGGGTGGGCAAACTATACCCCAGGCTAAGAACTGACCTGAGCCACCTCTTAGCTGAAGCCAGACTTCAGAATCTCATTCTTTTTTTTTTTTTTTTAAGTTTTAAAGATTTTATTTTTATTTATATGTATTAATTATGCGTATGAGTGTTTTGCCTTCATGTAAGTGCACATATGTGCAATGCCCTGCAGAGGCCAGAGAGGGTGTTTGATCCCTTGGAACTGAAGTTATGGATAGTGTTAGCCACCATGTGGGTGCTAGGAATTGAGCCTGGGTCCTCTGGAAGAACACAAAGTGTTCTTAAGCACTGAGCCATCTCTCCAGTCCCTCACCCCCTTTTTTGGGCCTTTTTGAGACAGGGTCTTCCTGTAAACTCAGCTGGCCTGGGGCTCACTATGTAGACCAGGCTGGCCTTGAACTCACAGAGGTCTGCCTCCTCAGTGCTGGGATTAAAGGTGTGCGCCAACACGCTTGGATAAGAATTCCAGTTTTTGAAGGCCCTCCACCTCCAGTCTTGCTTGGACTTAACTGCAATTCTGGCTCACCTTGAGATGTCCCCTCCCCAGGAACCTCTTTTAGAAGGTCCCCCCTATAGAAATGAAGAGAAATGTCCTTCCTGGCGGGAGGCCAGGGAACCCCACCATTGCACAGTTCATGTTGTTCATTAAAGATCTAACCCCGAGAAGGTATGGGAAAGCAGGTAGGGAGGGGACAGGGGACAGGATGTTCCATGCTTGCCTTTGAGGTGCTGCTGTCAATGGGGGAGGGAGGCAAACCTATGAGCAAAGAATTAGAACATTAAAAAAAAAGGTTCACAATAGTGTTCAATGAAAAACTTGTCTGCAAGGGGCTGGGGAGATGGGTCAGTAGGTAAGAAGATAGAACCAGAACTGGCCCAGATCTCTGTATTCCAAATGTACTGATATCTATCCCTCTGGAGACCCTGTGGCAAGGTGTCTGGCTGGGTGCTAAGTCTCCTTATACTTACCTGGTCCCCAGCCTCAGGGAGGTCTGCACAGGCTTGGAGGTAGGCATGCACAAAGCCACTGTGTAATGCAAGAGTGTACACAGACCAACTCTTTGGGAATAAAGAAGGTCTTATTAAACCCCAATGATTGCCGGGCATGGTGGTGCATACCTTTAATCCCAGCATTCAGGAGGCAGAGGCAGAGGCAGAGGCAGGTGGATCCTTGTGAGTTCAAGGCCAGCCTGGTCTACATAGTAAGTTCCAGGCCAGCTGGGAGCTACAGGGAAACCCTGTCTCGAAAAAAGACAATAAGCCCGGTGTGGTAATCCTAGCACTTGGGAGGCAGAGGCAGGAGGATCTTTGTGAGTTCAAGGCCAGCCTGGTCTACAGAGCAAGTTCCAGGACAGCTGGGGCTACAGGGAGACCCTGTTTCGAAAAATAAAAAAAAAAAAAAAAAAAAAAGACAACAAACAAATAAATAAATAATAAAACATCTCAATGACTGTCCTGGAAAGCTAGCTCTGTGTCTCTGTGTTGCAGAGGAAGATAGGCAGAGTCCTCCAGCTAGCAAGTGGATAGAACCATGACTTTCCATCAGGAGGCTCAGGGTCAAACAGGGCCCAGGCTGGACCTCAACCTTATAATGCTGTGACTCACCTGGGGACAGCAGTCAGGGAGAGAACACACCCTATATGGATGCCTGCCCAGCTGAAATAAAAGGGGTCAAGGTTGTCATGGCCTCCTGCCTCCCACTCACATCTCCCCTGAGCCCATGGCACCAAGAGGGTGGGTGTCCTTCGTCCCTGGCAGACTCTCTTGGTGGGGCATAACAAACTCAAAGTTCCCCATCTCAGCTACCCTGAGCCTCTCAGCTTTGCACAAGCTTGTCCCCTGCTATAAAATGGCCATTTATACATATACTATCACACACAATGAGGAAGAAAATAGATAACAGGTTAAAGGACCTCACCACTGGGAGGAATCAGTATTTGAAGAACTCACGTATCTGGGTGGAATCTTCTCTTCACACATTCCTTGCCTCTGACCCTGATCTGTGACTAGGAAACAGCACCTGCTCCCTCTGAGCCTCTCGTCCCACTGCACAGACTGTTCCCATCTTCAGTGTCATTGGCTGAGACATCCTGGTGCTTGAGGGTGCCCAGACCCCAGACCCCTAGTTTGTCGCAGCATCAGGAAAACAACTAAGTCAAACCCAGACCCCAAGCATGTGGTCCTGGATCCACAAGCATCTGATAGGGTTCTCCTAGGCTGGGACTTTGTCCAGCTTTCCACCTACTGCCCTTGCTGCGTGCTGTGGCTCATCACCAGCCTTCTAAGACAACTCAGGTGTCATCTTAGACATCAGGTGCCACAGACAGCACACAGACAGAGCTAACCTTTCTCCGGGTTCCCAAACTACCTGTTAGCCCCTATGGCTAACTCACAGGAGGGTAGATCCAGGAGGAGAGTATTATGAAAACAATTAGTGCCACCCGTCCTGGCCTGCCTTCCTCCACAGGTGATGTCCTCTGGGATAATGTTGGTCCTGCACTGGCAATGCTGTCCTGGAGCATGGAGAGGGAGGGCTTAGGAGGACATGCTTAGATAAGTGGCTTTCCCTCTTTGAGCCTCAGTTTCTCTTTCTGTGAAAGGGTGTGAAGAGGTCCTGGCTCAGAACTCCTACAGCCCTCTCTGCCAAGCGTCTGTGGGAAGTGAAGTCTCCAGGTCAAAGGTCCATCTGGGCCGTTCCAACAGGCCAAGGAAACCGCATCCCCTCCTGCTTTCACGCTGTCGCTTTAAGGTTGGGCGGGGCCCTCTGGGCCAGACGAGGCACCTGGAAACGAAGGAACTGGGGCGCTAGTCTTTGGGACACCAGGACACGAGGTGGACGGCGCCCCAGCCGGATCCCCAGCAGGAGCTGGAGCGTTAGGGCGCGCACAGTGGGCCAGTTCCGCAGTGTGGTCGCCGCGGAGGGCAACCGGGTCGGACAGGTACAGGGACCTCAGGAAGGCTCAGCCACCATGCCTTCCAGTGCACCGGGGTCCCAGCGCCTGCACCGCGCGTGAAGGTCCTCCAGATGGCAGTGCTGGAGGTGGGTGCTAATGTTCCATCTCCCTCCTGCTAAGAGGATGGCTTGGACCCCCTCCTTTCATCTGGACTGTGTGGGGCACATCAAATGTCTTACCTCTCCACTGGCCCAATGTCACATCCCTCGGAGACTCAGTTTCTAGGCGGCTAGTGGTCTTGAGTGGGCACTTCTTGTCGGGATGGTTCCTTCTTTCCAGAAGCAGGTGCCTGAAGAGCTTTGGCAATGCCACAGCTGCAGTACTGCAGGTGCCAGGTACCATCTCTCGTCTCCCTCTCCTGACAGCAGCAGGACTTTCTAGTGACTTACTTGTACTGAACCCTCTGTGAGGGGACAGGCGGGGGAAGCATCAAGAGCTGCTTCCTATCACCAGGAAAGTAAGTGCTTTCCTGTCTAGTCCTCCAGGGATATACCGGCATGCCCATTTTACGGAAGGGCCATTTGGGCAAGGAGCCTAGGGTATGAGTAGACCCACCGGGGTTCAGCACTGTGTACCCAGGTTTCACAGATTGCTGGTCTCAACTCCATAACATTTATTTATTTATTTGTTTGTTTATTTTTGGTCTTTTTGAGACAGGGTCTCTCTGTAGCCCCAGCTGGCCTGGGGCTCACAGTATAGACCAGGTTGTTCTGGAACTCACAATTCCTCTGCCTCCTGAGTGCTGGGATTAAAGGCGTGCATCACCATGCCTGCCGCAACTCAACTCCATAACCTTTTATCCTGAGACACATGATGTGAACTCGAAGATACAGATGAGAAGAGCCTGCTCAGTTGAGGCCCCAGAGCTAGCAGACTGAGTGCAGGACAGTGTGAACAGAGCCTTCTGCTTGGGAAGGGCGGGAGAGTGTGAACAGAACCTTCTGCTTGGGAAGGGCAGGAGAGTGTGAACAGAGCCTTCTGGTTGGGAAGGGCGGGAGAGTGTGAACAGAACCTTCTGCTTGGGAAGGGCAGGACAGTGTGAACAGAACCTTCTGGTTGGGAAGGGCGGGAGAGTGTGAACAGAGCCTTCTGGTTGGGAAGGGCAGGAGAGTGTGAACAGAGCCTTCTGCTTGGGAAGGGCGGGAGAGTGTGAACAGAGCCTTCTGGTTGGGAAGGGCAGGAGAGTGTGAACAGAGCCTTCTGCTTGGGAAGGGCAGGAGAGTGTGAACAGAGCCTTCTGCTTGGGAAGGGCGGGAGAGTGTGAACAGAGCCTTCTGCTTGGGAAGGGCGGGAGAGTGTGAACAGAGCCTTCTGGTTGGGAAGGGCGGGAGAGTGTGAACAGAGCCTTCTGCTTGGGAAGGGCAGGAGAGTGTGAACAGAGCCTTCTGCTTGGGAAGGGCGGGAGAGTGTGAACAGAGCCTTCTGGTTGGGAAGGGCAGGAGAGTGTGAACAGAGCCTTCTGCTTGGGAAGGGCAGGAGAGTGTGAACAGAGCCTTCTGCTTGGGAAGGGCAGGAGAGTGTGAACAGAGCCTTCTGCTTGGGAAGGGCAGGAGAGTGTGAACAGAGCCTTCTGCTTGGGAAGGGCAGGAGAGTGTGAACAGAGCCTTCTGCTTGGGAAGGGCAGGAGAGTGTGAACAGAGCCTTCTGCTTGGGAAGGGCAGGAGAGTGTGAACAGAGCCTTCTGCTTGGGAAGGGCAGGAGAGTGTGAACAGAGCCTTCTGCTTGGGAAGGGCAGGAGAGTGTGAACAGAGCCTTCTGCTTGGGAAGGGCGGGAGAGTGTGAACAGAGCCTTCTGGTTGGGAAGGGCAGGAGAGTGTGAACAGAGCCTTCTGCTTGGGAAGGGCGGGAGAGTGTGAACAGAGCCTTCTGGTTGGGAAGGGCAGGAGAGTGTGAACAGAGCCTTCTGCTTGGGAAGGGCAGGAGAGTGTGAACAGAGCCTTCTGCTTGGGAAGGGCAGGAGAGTGTGAACAGAGCCTTCTGCTTGGGAAGGGCGGGAGAGTGTGAACAGAACCTTCTGCTTGGGAAGGGCAGGAGAGTGTGAACAGAGCCTTCTGCTTGGGAAGGGCAGGAGAGTGTGAACAGAGCCTTCTGCTTGGGAAGGCCTCTCCTGGCTTGAGGAAGGTGGTATAGTCCCTGGGAGGGGATTTTGAGCTGTATCTTGAACAGGCAAAGCAAGGCCTTTGTTAGAGGGAGCAGCAGATCTAGCAGGTAGCTTAGACTGGGCTGGGGTAGGGGTTAGAGGGAAGCTGGGAAAACAGTGGAGAAGGGATCAGCTTCCTAGGCCCTGACTGAGTACCAGGATGGGGTGGAACTTCTCTGGGGTGGGAGAACTTCCTATGGAGAACTCCCTACCCTCCGGGGGTTGGGGGTCACACCTTCCAGAGGAGGGAGTCGTTCCTTCCTCCCCTGTTAAGGCACAGGGTTGGAGGCCCAGGTATAAAAGGTAGCCAAGTGTTTCAATGTGGCCTCTCTGAAATGGTCTAGGGTCAGGATTCCCAGCCAGCACCGGGTTTATAATGAGAAGATCAGTTGTCTTTCCTCCAAGGGATAGCAATACCTCCCACCCTCCCTGAAGACAGATTAGCATATGCCCTGCCTGTCCTGGGGGTCTACAAAGAGAGAGGGAGACTCTTACAGAAACAAATGGGCACTGCCCTATGAGAGACATACCAAAGGCTATTCCAGGAATGGCCTGAGGCCAGGACACACTAGAGGCCATTGCCAGAAGCCAGGAGGAGGAAGGGGGGGGCACCTGGTGGGGTGGAACAGCCTAACAGATACAGACTAATGAGATGGTCTTGCCTGCAGGCATCTCAAAGTGTATGTAGACAGACCCAGCTTTGCACATACTAGACTTGAATTAGGCTAGATCTGCATCCAGATCTAGCCCCAACCTTGGACAGGATGCCACTCAGAACCCACTGTCCTGTAATACAACACTGTTAATGAGTATCAAGAAGGGTATACCTGTGAAGTGCTTGGTGTGGTGCCCAGCTAGGTAAATGCCTTGCACAAAGCAGCTGCCATCATTACGAGGTACTTAGATCAAAGGAGGTCTGGGCAGGAAATGTCCTGCGGCTTGTGCTCAGGGTCAGGATTTGTACTGACTTGTATTTTGCCATTTGGTTCTCTTCACAATGAGCTTTTTGGAAAATAGAAAGCATTATAGGTGACTTCAAGCCTGTGTGCCCAGGCGTGAACTCCTGCTGTGCAGGCCGGGGAGGTGGTGGGGGCTGTCTCCCCCTGCTGACCTGCTTGGAGATTTTCCCAAGCTAGTTGCTCCAGCCTTCCTACCCACAGCCTCTTCCTGAGGATGCGGGAGAGGTTTGGAAGGGCCCCGTCTTCCCCGTCATGGCCGGGCCTTGGTTGTAAGCAAGGCTGTATTTGCCTGAAGGCCAATTCGCAGCAAAGAATTGCAACCAAATACACACAGCATCTCTGTACAGAGCTGGTGGCCCAGGGGGGTTGGTGAACTCCAGGCTAGTGGGGACCATCGGAGGAGGGGACAAGACAACCCCAAGAGGTGAGTGCTTCTATCACAGATGCTCAGGGGATTTAAGTGGTTTCCCAAGCTGAACCTTGCAGGAAGGTCATGGGAAGTCACCAGGCAAAGAGATCAGTAGCAACAGGGAATGGCCCAGAAGTAAGCATCAGGGGCAGCCTGGACCTCAGTTCTTGCCCCTTCCTGTCTGTGGGGTCCAGGGCCAGGCTTCCTTCCTGGATTTTCCCTGTGAGACATTTTTACTGGAGACCTCATTCTTTTCCTGAGTTATGAGTTGAAAGAGTAAGATTCCACGCACGTTCTCCTCTTTCAACATTTGCACTCAGCAGAGCTTTTAGAAGGGTTCATACTATTCCAATATAGGTCACAGGCTCCTCTGTTAGGGTCGGGCATGCAGGCTCTTCCCGTGCTGTGGCTGTTTGTTATAAACAAGGTCCTTGCCAGAGTCCAAGTCAACAGCTCCAGAGAGAGTGGACTGTTTTACCTCTCATCCACCTGTGCCCCTTTTCTAAGCCTAGGGAACAACCTGCGGAAGAGGGGGCGTGGTAGAATGTAAGGGCTGCGATTGGGGTGAATGGTGAAACTACAGAAATGTAGTCTGGACACTCATTTGATCAACTTGATTGAACAAACAACCTGTCACCCCCCACTGGATGGTGGGGCTGTAGGTGTTTGGGCACAACAGCCTGCAGATAGGTTTTGCATGAAGGATGCTTGTACTCATGGATTATCACTTATAGCTAAAAATGAAAAAAAAAAAAAACTGAGAGAAAGATGCAGGACAGTTATGGCAGAATGCATGATCTGGGATGGGGTGGGGGTGGGGGGGGGAGGGAAAGGAAAATAAGCCTGAACTGAATTGGAAAAAATGTATGAAATGCACAAAGCATCAATAAAAACTAATTAAAAAAAAAATAAACAAGGTCCTTGCAAAGTCCTGCTCTATGGCACAAAATTCAGCTTCACCTTTCCAGAGCCCTCACTCACACTTATCCTGACTCCCCACATCCTTTCACCTTCTGTCAAACGGGGACAGGAGCTGGACCCCAGGGGATGGTGGCCAAGGGAGGGGAGGTGGAGCATAGCCACCAAGCCCTGGTCCCTCCGAGTTTCCCCTAAGCCAGTCACTAACCAGCTACCCACCACATCAAGGCCCCTGAGGCCTGGGCAGAGGCCCGGAATGAGTGTGGGTACATTTATTAAGCTCTGACTCTGTCCCCCAAGTGGTGCTAGGGACCTGATACAGCTCACCTGTGACCATCAAAGTAATCCTGCGATGCACAGGCATTGTCTCCATGTCACGGGAAGGAAACTGAGGCACAGAGGAGGCAGATTTTTCCAAGGTCTCGCTATGTCTCACTGGCCCCTTTTTCTTTCTGTGTGCAGATGTGTGACAGAGGTGGAGTGACCTCCACTGTGCGTCACTGCCTGACAGTTAGTGGCATGGTGGTCCTGGTGGTCGGGACACTCTGCTTTGCATGGTGGAGCGAAGAGGATGCAGCAGTCTCGCCTGGTCTGCTGGATGCCACGGCAGAGCACCCTGTGCCTGAGGTCCCTCGATCCTTGCTCAGATCCATCAGTTTCCTCTGCTGTGGTGTGGGTGGCCTGTTGCTGCTCTTTGGCCTCCTGTGGTCCATCCAGGATGGCAGAAAAGGGCCACTCGGTGGGGACCTGTACCAACTCTCCAGAAACCTGCACCGCCTGGCTGCGGAGTCCTCTGAGAAGGAGCGCTGCAGGTCAGTGGGGCATGGGGGGGAGCTAGGGTGACGGACCACAGTCACACAACCTGGCATTTGCTCAGCAATCTCTCATGAGATTCCTCCACTGGACAAGGCCTTTCTCTGTGCTCTAGGGACATGGAAGTCCCATGACAGAGACAGGCGACAAGCTAGAGCAGTATGAGCTGTGGGAAGGGCAGGCCCGATCCTGTGGAGGTGTGGAGAAATCCAGGGAGGCGTACAGGAGGGAGCAGCAGCCAAGCTCAGCAGAGAAGCAGAGTAGCTAAGAGCCCAGGCACAGGAAGGGTCCTGGAGGCAGGAATGAGAGGGCGCTGGCCAGGCACAGCGCTGTGTGCTTTTACATAGTCCGGTGACTTAGCTAGGCCTCATTTATTTGAGAAGGAGGAAACAGCCATAGAGACCTTAGGTCACTTGTCCAAGGACACCTAGCCAGTGTGTCAGCTTTCTGGCCTGGAGCCAATGCTTCCTCTCCAGCTCTCTGCCTCAGGGAGTCCTAGGCCAGTGGGTGGGGGAGCAGCTTAGCCCTGTGCCCAGCACACAGCAGATGCACTGGGAATGGCAATTTTTTTTTTCTGATATGCAAAGGCAGGGGTGGGGGGGTCAGGTGAGGTTAGAGGGAGGGGAAGTGGGGGTGCAGTGAGGGTCGAGGCAAGCGTTGCTTCGAGACAGCTCTCGATATGTTCTTTCCATTACCAGTTAATCCCCTAGACGTTTTTTCTCTCCTGTTCTTCCTCCTCCTTCCCCTTCCCTCTCTTTTCTTTTCCTGACAGAGTCTGGCTTTGTAGACTGATCTAGCCCAGAACATGTGATCCTCCTGTCTCAGCCTCCCAAATGCTGGGATTAAAGGCACACACCACCATACCGAGCCAGCCTTTAGACACGTTTTCTTAAAACTGACTCCGGTAGACACCACCGCAGTCTGTGTCTGTGTGCATCTACATCTCTGCTTTATGCCCTAGGACCAATTTTGACCTTTGAGAAAACACAGTTATGCATGCTCTCATTGGGAATTTATTTATTCAACAAAGTATCCAGTGGGCAGCCTTGTAGAGGCCTGAATATGTTTTCTGTCTTCTACCTTCCTGTACCTCTTTGGAGCTGGAAACCCACACTGCTGTTTGTAGAAGGTAAAGGCTTGTCACTCAGCTCACAGTAGTGGGAGCATGCCACCCATCCCTACTGCAGAGTCAGAGTCAGACCTTGGCTTGAAGGGGCTGTCAGAAGAAAAGGCAAGGCTTGGGGCTCATCCAGGCAAACGTTGCACTTTGCAATGAGAAGTCTGTCTCAGAGGGAGTGGCCCACCTGCTCACAAAGGAAGTCAGGGGCTCTATGAAACAGCCAGTTCTGCTTGTCCCACCTTGCCGAGCTGGCCCAAGTGCAGCAGCATGGCTGTTGTCTGTAAACACAACTGTTGCCACAACAGGGCCCAGGCTACAGCTGCAGGTCAGGTGTGCTACTCCGTCACCCAGGAGGGAGGAGGGAGCCCTTCCAGCTCAGAGACCCAAGTCCCAGATTCAGAAACGCTTGAGTGGGTGTGGAGGAAGCCTTCTGCTGTGTCCTTCCTGTCCTGACAGGAGGTTCCTCTGTTGTCCTGTCCCCAGGCACCTCACTCTCTGGGCTGGCTTGGGCACTCTTCCTCCCCGTTAGCCTCAGTCTCATCACTTAGTCACCTACTCATTCTTTCATGCATCTACCTAATCCTGACTGAGTGTCTACTGTGTCCTGGGTCCAGTCTGGAGCACTGATAATGCAGCAGGAATTGGACAGACAGTACCCCATCCTGAGAGGAATTGGACAGACAGTACCCCATCCTGAGAGGAATTGGACAGACAGTACCCCATCCTGGGAGATATTGGACAGACAGTACCCCATCCTGGGAGGAATTGGACAGACAGTACCCCATCCTGGGAGGAATTGGACAGACAGTACCCCATCCTGAGAGGAATTGGACAGACAGTACCCCATCCTGAGAGGAATTGGACAGACAGTACCCCATCCTGGGAGGAATTGGACAGACAGTACCCCATCCTGGGAGGAATTGGACAGACAGTACCCCATCCTGAGAGCCCATAGGACAACTGAAGGAGGTAGCTGGAGAGGCCCCTGCTGTCCCCTTTGTGAGCACAGCAGAGAGTGCCAGACCTGCTCCAAAGCCCAGCCTCGGCCTCTGACCTTTCTGCAAACGTTGCTAGATTGCCCAGGCCGTACCTGATGCCACCCCTTTCAGAGGGCCGGAGTGGGGGAAGGTCTCTCCGTCAGTTGTTTGTTGCTGTCAGCAAGTACTTCACAAGAAGCAACTTGGGGAAAGGTTTATTTTGGCTCACAGTTTGAGGGGACAGTCCGTCATGAGGAGGGGGAGGCACGGCGGGAGGGGCGTGAGGCACCTGGTCACATTATTGTGTCCAGTCAGGAAGCAGAAGCACTGACTGCTTGTGCTCAGCACACCTCCATTTCATTCAGTGCAGGGTCCCAGCCTTTGGGGATGGGGGGGGTGGGTTTTCCTCTTCAATTAATCCACTTTAGAAACTCCCTCACAGACAGACCCAGAGGTTTGTAGTCTTCTAGGTGATCCCGTCAAGTTGACCGTGAACATCACCCGTCATACCTTCCGTCCCCTTGGGTGCCATTAGACTCTGGTGAGATGACTGTGGCCAGGGAACACTCTGTGAGGCCTCTATCCCCTTAGCTGTTCCTGGAGTTCACACCTCACAGCAGACTTGGCTGTTCCCTGGTTTGAGCCTTGGCTGCTTAAGGAGTGGATGCAAAGATCAGTCCTGTTTCACCAAAGGGAGACACGAGGGTGCACAAGCAAGGCTGAACGTGCGCTTTCCATCCGAGAGGAGGGCTGCACACTCAACTCCTGTGCTCTTCTCTCATCTGTGAGATCGGCGGGGCTCACCCTGCCCTGCTGGGTTTGTTTGCTTAGCTGGAAGGCAGTGGGGCCAGTACCAAGCATGTTGCCTGATCAGGCTGCCCCAGCCTCAGCCACCTTTCTGTGTATGAGAGCATGGACAGGACCATCTCCCCACCACGGCTGAGTGTCCGGCCCTGCTGTGGACGTAGCTTCCGTAGAACCTGCTGACTCCCGCTCCCAAGCAAGCTCGAATAATGCAGGGAATGCAAAGCATGACTGAGAGGTGAACAGGGAAGGAGGGGGAGCCCTGTAACCCACATTCTTCTCAGGGTTGTCAACATGGTCTACTTTCCTTCCTCTGCCTCTGTGAGGTGGTATTATCTCCACTTCACAGATAGGAATAAGAGGTTCAGAGAAGATGTGTACAGTGTCAAAGCCACAGCAGTAGAATCCAGTGTGCTGTCTCCAGGAGTGTTATATTGTTCTTCCTCCTTCACTTCCTCTTCCTCCTCCACTTCCTTCTCCTCTTCCTCCTCTTCTCCCTCCTCTCCTTCCTCCTCCTCCTCCTCCTCCTCCTCCTCCTCCTCCTCCTCCTCCTTCTTCTTCTTCTTCTTCTTCTTCTTCTTCTCCTTCCTCTTCTTTTCTGACTTGTTGAGACAGGGCCTTACTAGCCCTAGTTGACCTTGGACTTCCTATGTAGCCTAAGCTTGCTTCAAACACAGACAACCCCTTCCCTCTGCTTCCAGTACAGTGGGATTCCAGGTACCAGGCTTGGCAGGTGTACTGCTCTCCCTTGCAAAGCCTGCAGGGGACTCGGAGTGGGGCGAGGAGCTGTTGGTCCTCAGCGACAGGTTTTCTGGCAGGTGCCTAGGACACTGCTGCCATCCAGGCTGAGTTCAAACCCAGGGCCTTCAGCAACTGCACTGTTGACTGGGAGTGGCGAGTCGAGTCTGCCTCCTGGTGGACAACCCTGGGAGCAGCGGGCTCAGAAGAGAAGTCTTGTTCCCAGTGGCATGGATGCTGACTTTCATCTGCCACCCCTCGGTCCCCAGCCAGCCTCCTGCGCTGGCCCCTTCCCAGTCCACATCACTGCTATGAAGAGGAGTCCCCAGGCCCATGACTCAGCCTCTGTTTCGGAGCAGGGCTTGCCACATGGGAAGCCTGTGGTGATGAGTCTCATTCCCCTGCCTTGTTCACAGGACATGTGCCATGTGCCAAACTCCCTTTTCTTTCTTTTCTTTCCTTTTTTTTGGGGGGGGGTCTTTTTGAGACAGGGTCTTCTTTTAGTCCCAGCTGGCCTGGAGCTCTCTATGTAGACCAGGCTGGCCTTGAACTCACAGAGATCCTCCTGCCTCTGCCTCCCAAGTGCTGGGATTAAAGGCATGCACCACCACGCCCTTTTCTTATGACTGAGTTTCCCTGTTGGCCTTGCTACGTAGACAAGGCTAGCCTCCATCTCCCAGAGATCCACCTGCCTCTGCCTCTTGAATGATGGGATTAAAGTATACACTAACACACCTAGCCTCCAAACTCCTTGCCCTATATTATTCAAGCTTTATCCAGTCCTACGACTAGATATCACACCATCTCCATTTTATAGGGCAGCTGAGACCCTGATACATGGAATTTCTGACCCATGATCTCTCACTAAGAATGTGCTCCAGCAGGATCCAGATCCAGCCCTTAGCAGCTCTGGGCCACATCTGTGGCAGCCCAGATGTAGGACAGAGACGGTTCCATCCCTAGGGCTCTGGGATGGCAGAGGCACTGATTACTTGGAGCTGGTCAGATGCAGGGAACCTGTCCTTGGATTCTGGCCTGCAAAGCATGGTCAGTGTGTCCTCTAAGGACCTGGTCTTTGTCTCATAGTCATATAGGGTGGCTTGGATGGCCAGGGGTGAGTCACAGTTGGTGGGGTGAAGAGTCATAGGTAAGTTACAGTATATAGTGGAAGAAGAGGTTAGTTTGGTCAGTGGTGAGCTCTCTGCCCCTGCAGGCATACAAGGAAAAGTAATCACCTGGTAGGATTACCATACCAAGGTCTCAAGAATTCAGAAGGACAAGCAAATTGAGGTATCGCATTTTCCCCTCTGTATCACAACTCTATCCTTGTAAATAATATTTCAGTAAGTAGGAGTCTTCGTGTCTATACACCATCACTCAGTCTTTCGATAAGCACTCTCCAAGCATCTCTTTGTGTGTGTGTGTGTGTGTGTGTGTGTGTGTGTGTGTGTGTGTGTGTGTCTTTTTTAGACAGGGTCTTCCTGTAGCCCCAGCTGGCCTGGAACTCATTCTGTAGATCAGGCTGGCCTTGAACTCCCAGAGATCCGCCTGCCTCTGCCTCCCAAGTGCTAGGATTAAAGGTATCCACCGCCACTCCTGGCCAAGCATCTCTTAGCTGCTCGGAGTCAATCCCTGCCCCAGGGAACAACCAGATAGTGTCAGTAGAGTGACAGAGAAGAAGAGCTCAGAGGAGAGCAAGGAGGGGGTACAGGTCAGAAAATGCCCCAGGGGCATGTCAAAGTAACTGAGGAGGTCTGGGGAGGAGGGAGAGCTGACTTTGGCTGGATGCTTGACAAGCTTCATAGAGAGCTGCAGATGGGATGGCATGCAGCTCCCTGGCCCCAGGCTCCCCTGTCTCCCTGGCAGCCAGGAGCATTTCAAGCTAGTTCTGCTAACTATGTCTCTCCTCTTCCGTAGGGTCCCCAAGGAGGTTGTCGTCCCTACGTATGAGGAGGCCATGCACTGCCCACTGGTTGAAGGTCCCCCCGAACCTCCTGTGCAGCCCGAGGAGGAAGACCTGCAGTGCCACGACCCAGGAGATGCCCTGCTGGGGATGCCGCCCTCTTCACCCCCACCCAGCTATGAGAGCATTGTTCTTACCCAGGGTGCCATTTCTGGTCCAGGTGCTGCAAGCCCCAACCTAGGCTCAGCTCAGACTGCAGGGGAGTCACAGGTTCCCAGCAGCCCCTGAAACTGGCCCCTAAACCGTGAGCCTTGCTCAGGTCTCCTTCTAGTGCTTGATTTGCAGAAGGCGCTCCAGACAGCTCTGTTGCTAGATGCTGCTTTATGTTTTATTGCCGTGTAAGAACTCCCCACCCCATTAGCTGGGCTTAAATAAACCCGATGTCATTGGGTCTCACCATTTTATATCCAGCTGGCACCTGTGGTTTCTCTTCCCCACATGGTGTTGGGAATCTGCTATCATCACCGGCCAAGCCTGAACAGGACATTCAAGGCTGTGCATTGGGACACACCGCCTGACGGCTGGGAGGTTTAGTGTGGAGAACACCGAGGAGAGGTAGAAGCAGATGTGGTCCAAGTCCATACGCAGAGTTCTTGACCAAGAGAACACACGCTCTGAGGTCAGCCCTCCTGAGCCTAGTCCATGCCGACCTCTTCATGACCTTTCCTCTCCACCTCAGTGTTCTCATCTGTAGGATGGACTTACAGCAGCAGCCCCTGCCTTAGACAGCTCAGTGGGAAGGGCATGAGGCGAGCTGGGTGCTTGTGTGGCCTGCAGGTTCAGTGCTAAGGCAGTATGGCCCCGCTACCCTCTGCCAGTCTGTCAGCTGGCATCTGCTCCCAAACCTCCTGTGACGGTCTCCATCCTACCCCTGGCCCTCCAGATGTGACAGCAGCAGCTTCTTTCTGCCCGCATCCGCCCCCTTGACTCCACTCACTCCACTGTGCCACCCACTGGCCCAGGCTCTGCACATTCCCAGCTGGTAGTTACTAGCTCAGGCTTGGATTCTTTAGGTCAGCTGGAGGCACAGATCACATTTGAGATCCTTCAACCAGGGCTTCTGTGTTGGGCTCAGGCTGCACATGCTGAGGGGCAGGTTCCCACCTGCTCTCCAGAGGAACAACTGAAGGCAGATGCAGTCTGGGGGGCTCACTGTGAACCAACCAGGGCCAGTCGGACAGCATTCTCTGCTGTGAAGGCAGAAGGAAGGGAGCAGGTAGCACCTGTCAGGTTAAAGCACCTTCTCATTAGGGATATCTGTCCGGCCTCATTCAGGCTCAGTGGGCCAAGTGACCTTCCCAGGGCTCCACAACAGCAGGCACTCAGAGGCTGGATTTGGTGGCAGCCCCAGGGCCTGCTGGGTGCTGGGTTAGGCCTCTGCCCCTGTCTCCTCCTCATCCCCCAAAGGCCCCTTCTTCCAGGTAGGGTTTTCCCGTGTCCCCAGGGAGGAAGCAGCCTTGGTTAGATGAAAGCTCAGACCCGGATCACTGTGTGGTGGCTGCCTGGCCATCCCGTCCCCTGCCTGTCTGCTGCAGGCCTCTTAGGCTTTCGAGAGCTCCCCAGTGCCCAGGCCTGGCTCATTCTGAGAGACGAAAGCTCTCTGGAAGGGGGGTCTGCCCCGCACACCAACCTCCAGACCCTCGTTGCTGCCGCTCCCTCGCTGCTCCAGCCGGACCCCGGGCCTTTGCCCTTGCCGCCCTTTGTGGAGCTCCATCCCAGGGGTGGCCCTTCACTGTCCTCCTGAGCACCAAGCCCTACTCCCTCTTCTGGGCCCTCTCCTCCTCCTCTCCTGTGACACCTCCCCTCTTTCCAGAAGGTACCCCAGGCCACGAAGGAGTCTGGAGAGAGGCCCCGTCCCTCCCACCCCTCTACTATATTGGGCCCAGGTCAGACCCTATGCAATTCCCAGGGGTTTCCTGGTAGGAACCCCTATCCCCCAGGGAAGATATTTACCCCAGGACAGGGAGTTAATGAGTGGCTGTGTGAGCTGGTCCTTGCGGCAGCTGAAGGCAGGTAGGGGGGGTGCTGGCTGGCCCCAAAGGCCTTTTCTACTTCTCTCCCCCTCAGCTCATCACTCATGGGAGGGGATGGTGACTTGTTCAAGGTCACCAACTTGAGCCTGAGCCAAGTGAGGCTATGGTTCTCACCAAGGCAGGTGCTGTCCCCTTCTGAGCCCAGTGGTCGAGGGCCTTTGGGGGAGCCACTGAAGGGTAGGTTTTCCCTGCAGCCATTCAGCACCCTGGGGGCTCCGGTGTCTGCTACACCTTCCCCAGGATCCTCTCAAGTGTGGGTTCTCCATAACTCTTGCCCCTGCGTAGCACACTCCACTTTGAATCTGGCCTCTTAGAGAAGTATGATCTTCAGCTCCCGCAGTTCCGTAGCAATTCCTACTGACCTCAGGACAATGTCACTCCAGAGGTTTCCAGCCCTGTGCGTGCTCGGCCACTCCTGCCTTAGTCCATCCTCCCACTCTCAAATACCATCCAAGTCTTCCCAGTTCCCACCCCAGGGGACACAGCAGTGAACAAACAGTCACCCCGCCACCACGGTAGCTTGGGGTCTAGTTGGAGAGACAAGCAAGAGTCAAGATAAAGTAATAATGCAAGGGGCTGGAGAGATGGCTCGGCGGTCACGAGCACTTGCAGAGGACCTGGGTTCAATTCCCTGCACTCACGTTGCAGCTAAGAACCATCTTTAAGCCAGGCGTGGTAGCACATGCCTTTAATCCTAGCACTCAGGAGGGAGAGGCAGGTGGATCTCTGTGAGTTCAAGGCCAGCCTGGTCTATAGAGTGCGTTCCAGGCCAGCTGGGGCTATAGGGCTACAGGGAGACCCTGTCTCGAAAAGGCAAAAAAAAAAAAAAAAAAAGGTAATAATGCAAATAGTGTGATAATAGTGATAGATGCTGGGGAGAAAAATAGATTAGGAGAGGAGAGGGAATGCCCGGGCAGAGGGCCTTGCAATGTAGAACCAGGAGATCTTAGTGTGAAGGTGGCCGTGAGGTTTGAAGACTTGTCAAGGGAGTCAGCCAGGCAGGTTTCTGGAGGAAGATCATTCCAGAGGGCGCAAAGGGCCTGGGGTGCCTGTGCATTTGGGAGTAGCATGGAGCCAGAGTGGTCTGTCAATGATAATCCAGGAAGGGTGATGAACAGGAAATGGTGTTGAGTGTCCTGGGACTTATGGGACATCATAAAGCTTTTTCTCTGAAAGGACAGGCTGCCATTCCAGGGTTTTAAGCAGAGTAGTGAGATGAACTGATTTACATTTAGGTACAAGAGACTTTGGGAGTCACGGGTGGAAGCAGAGATGGAGAGAGAGGAGTAGAGATGGGGAAGTGACTGGAATCTTGAATATGGAAGGTCGTATCAACAGGATTGGGGGTGAGAGGAGGTAGTGGCTTGAGAAGGACTTGGAAGATGGAGTGTACTGTGGGTGACAGTGCGAAGAGAACCACACAGTGTCTGTATCACACCTCACTGAGAGGGCAGCATAGAGGGCCACAGGATGGAAGCTGGGTGTCTCTTTAGAGCACCCTGAGTGGTAGGGGCCCGAGCAGAGGCTCAGAACCTGCCTAGAACCCCGTCTCTGCCCCTGAGAGCAGCCACAGGATGTGAATGGACTGTCATGGAATTGAAAAAAGACCAGGGGGCTCGTGCAGGTTTATTGCTCTACTCTTACTTCTTCCTCCATGCGTGAGTGATAAAGACACAGAGAACTCTGTTTCTAACTAATTCATTAGAGTCACAGCTGAATATTCACAGAATGATGAATAATTATAAAGTGGCAGACCGGCATGGTGGCTCATGCCTTTAATCCTAGCACTTGGGAGGCAGAGGCAGGTAGATCTTTGTGATTTCAAGACCAGCCTGGTCTACAGAGTGAGTTCCAGGATGCCTGGGGCTACAGGGAGACCCTGTCTCCAAAAAGACCAATAATAATAATAATAATAATAAAGTGATGAGATTATAACAATTCAGCAAAGTAAGATGAGCACATTAACACTATCTGTGCCTGCTTAGGAGGTCAGCATGTTTCATGAGAAACTAGAAGGGGCATTCCAGACATAAGTCCCCTGCAAGGATTCTCTCCAGACATACGTGCTTCAGGTTCAGCTTAATTCACCAAGCATATTTTTAAAGTCACAGGAGGGGCTGGAGAGATGGCCTAGCGGTTAAGAGCACTGACCACTCTTACAGAGGACCCGGGTTCGATCCCCAGCACCCACATGACGGCCGAGAACCGTCTGAAACTCCAATTCCCGGAGAACTCCAGTTCCAGGGGAATCTGACACCCTCTTCTGACCTCCGTGGCATTGCACGACACGGGTGCACAGACTTGCATGCAGACAGTACATTCATACACATACAGAAATAAGTAAAAAAAATTAAAAAAATAAATAAAATAAAGTCACAGGAATACTATATCACAGTCCCTACAGCTACTGACAGGCTCTGCCTCCTCAGGTCATATAGAACCCCCATGGACTTTGATTTCTGTATCTGTTGTGGGTGTGTTCTTCCTCCTTCCAGCCTTGGCTATCATGTGAGGTAGCTTACTCCAAGGACCCCAGATTCCCTCAGGGATGTCCACTATGCAGCATACTGTGGTCATGCATAAAGTTTATACTGAGAACCATGCAATTAAGTTACAAAAAAAACTGCAAAAATATGATATTTAAAGTAAATTTGCAGTTTTGTGTTAGGCTCCACTCATAGCTATCAGGTGTATGGGCTGGAAGAAAACAGCAGTCAGCACGCCCTCTGCTGGAAGACCATCGGCTCCTGGACCGCTCGGAAAGTCACAGGCAGAGTGATTTGGAGGCTTGTGGAAGCAGGAACTGCCTCTAGCAAAACCTTCCAATGCATCAAATATGCATTCCCATTTAATTCTCATTACAACTCTGGCAGAGACCAGACCCTTTTGATAAGGGATCCACGGATCCCAGCTCCTTACCCTTTGTTGCTAGCATTGTTTTAGGAGAAAGAACTCAAAGAAAAGGGGCAAAGATGACTCAGGAGAGGAGAGTGTTGAGGTGACCCAAGGCCTCTCAGGAATGGACAATGGCCAGATCCGTTGCGTGGGATCTTGGGGCGTTTGGAAAGACCTTGATCAATTTCTGCCACTCCTCAGGCTCACTTTCCTCATCTTGGACATGGGTGTTTCTGGGTGCAGACGGACAGAGACAAGACCCAAGGATGTGACAGTGCCATGCCAGATACACCGTAAGGCCACCAGAGGGCGCACGAAGCTCCTGTGGGCACAGCAGAGATTCTCTTGGGTGGCACAAGAACCCCCTCCTGTGGTCATGTGGTCTAAGTCTCCCTGGGTCTCTATCTCTGTCTCTTTTTCTACAATGGTTACCAGCTAGGCAACCCTGTACTTGGGGCCCCCCATCTTTGAGTCTCTGCAAGGTGGATTCTAACATCTTCCTAGAGGTTCCTGCCCTGCGATGATCTCAGAAGACTTGCTGCATTATTTGCTACCCTGTACCAGCCTGAGAGGTGTCCTAACTATCACCTGCTAGCCACAGATGACACAACTCAAGCCCACACCCAAGTTCACACTCGGAGTCAGATCTAGAGGTGACCAGTAAACTCGACACCTAGGCAGCTTTCTGGTGGTCCCTGAGCCCTGTTCCTAGGGGCTTTGTACAGACCGAAGGGTAACTGGACAAGGCCGAGAGACAGTGATGGCGGGCATCAGAGAGCAGAACCCTCTGCTGTAAAGGGGCCCTGTGGGCAGGTGTGCCAGGCAAGGTGTACAATGAGGATGAGGCAGCGGAACATGAGGGACACGCACAGCTCACAAACAGGACAGTCCCCAAGATCTGGGAGTTACAGAGCTCAGTAAGAGTCCTCGCCATTGAGTGATCATTCAGTACTCTAAAGGCCTATGGTGACCCTGGGTGGCCCTGGGCCTCTGCAGTGGCAGCCCAGGGAATGAAACTGACTTCTTCCTTCAGCTGTCCCAGAATTGAGAGCCATCCCCCATAATATCATTCTTAGTACCAAGATAGCTTTCCCAGGTTGGGCAGCAGGAACAGGTGAAGTGTCTGTCAGCCAGCCGGTAACATCTGTACAGCCGCTGGTTCACCCGGCTGGCACAACAGGCAGGTGTGAACGGTATGTGGAATAGAGGCCAGGCCTGGGCCAGCTCTGGTCCTGGGAAGGGCTGGACTATTATTGTTCCTTTTTCATCCATGAGGAAAGCGTAGCATAGCCACGTGGAGTGAGCAAGGGCATGTGCAGGAGACGCAAGACTCGAGGCGGCCCTGCACTCATCACTGGAGCTGCCCCTGCTTTCACCTGTGTTGCAGCTGACTAGGCTCGCAACACACAGCCTCTGGGCTGCAGTCCCAGCCATTCTGCTGTTATCTGTGACCTTGGGCAGATTACCTGTCTGCGCCTGTGTCTTTTTCTATGAAGTGGGAATATGATACCTGTCTCCTGGGGTTCCCTCTAAATGAGCTGAACTGAGCCAAGTCTAGGATGGTCACCATTTAGTAGGCACAGCCATCTCTGCTGAGCCCAGATGAGCAGGTTCCCTTGAGAAGGCTAGCTTTCTTCAAGCTAGGGTGTGGGCTCTGGAAGCTGCCACACTTAGGGCAGCAGAACCTTTCCTACTTCTCAGGGCTGGGAGGTGTGGAGCCCGTCTGGGCTCAGCTCCACGCTAGGCAAATGAGGTGATGTCAACACCGTGGCTGGTCCAGCCCCTGTGACCTCCCCCAGCCCGCCCCTGCTTCTGTCCCATGCTCAGATTTACAAGCTCCTCCGAGGCTGCCGGCCCAGACGGAAGGAAAGTGGCAGAAGGGAAGGTGGCTAGCCTGACACTCAGGCCCACTGAAGCGTGTCACGTCCTGCCCTCACTGCTGGCAGGCCTGGGGCTGGAAGCTGGACCTACCTCTGCAGAGCCTGCCCTGTCTTGGACTGTGAGCCTCAGTTCCCACCCAGAGTGTTGATCCTCACTGAGACAGACTGTCTAGCATTTCAGCAGGATTTTGGGCAGCCCCCTGCTGGGGTGCCCTCTGTCAGGGTGCCCAGGCTGGAGCTGGCCAGTTGCCATGGCTGATGAGAAGACCTTCCGCATTGGTTTTATCGTGCTGGGCCTTTTCCTGCTATCCCTGGGCACATTTCTTATGAGCCACGATCGACCCCAAGTCTACGGCACCTTCTACGCCATGGGCAGCGTCATGATTGTCGGGGGTGTTATCTGGAGCATGTGTCAATGCTACCCTAAGGTAGGGGGCTGGGCTGGGGGGGGCAGGAGGACAGATGGCTCGCACTGTCTCAGGCACCAAGTCCCGGACTTCCCTCTGGATTCCCTCTGTTCTCTCTAACCTGGGAGCATCCCTTCACCCATCCACCCATCTGTCATTGCGGATGATTAGAAGCCCCTACATCTGGGTCTTAAGCTAGACATCACGAGGGCACAACACGACCTGTGAACTGTCCCCCTGCTTGATCAGAAGTTGGCCGGAATTTCCCAGCCTCCAAGCCTGCACCCATGGCCCAACCCCCCTCCCACCCCAAGTTTTCTGCGCTTGCTGCAGTTCCTCTTCATCCTGCAGACCCAAAAGCAAAAGCCATGTCTCATAGCTAAGTCACAGGGCTGCTGGGGTTGGAGCTTGATTTAAAGGGCAACCCTGCGCCCTGGGTGCTGAGAGCTCTGGTCTGGCAGGTCTAATTGGCCTGGCATCCTGTCTTCTTTCAGAGCCTTTCTGGTTTTCCAGCCTATAAGCCCCTTGGAGATGAAGGAGCCCTGGATGGCAGCCCCCTGCTCCATTTCTTGCTCTGCTCCAAGTTCCCTTCATGAACTTTGTCTTTCTGAGCCTAGTGTTTGTTTGTTTTGCTTTGTTTTGTTTTAAATTTATTTATTTTTATGAATGTGAATGTTATGCCTGCATGTGTATAAGTACACCTGTGTTGTGCAGTACCTATGGAGGTCAGAAGAGGGTGTCAGTCCCCTGGAACTGGAGTTATAGACGGTCATTAGCCACCGTGTGGGTGCTGGGATTCAAACCCGGTCTTCTGCAAGAGCTCTTAGCTGCTGAGCCATCTCTCTATCTTGAGCCGTATTTGTAACAGTAGTGTCATGTTTAGTTAACGAGCAGCTGCTGTTACCATTCTCCGTTCTACCACAACCCCAAGGAGTGGAAACGTCAGGAGATGTGCATTTTTACTGTCCAGAGGGGTTGGATGACTCTTCCAAGGTCACACGACTGGTGTGACAGACTCAGGGGAGACAGGGAGAATGATACGGACCTAGCTTACAATCTGTCTCTAAATGCCTGGGAGACTTTGTTCAAGGTACTTCTTAGTCTGAGCCTCAGTTTCCTCAACTGTACAATGTGTGAGTCTGAAAGACAGGGTGGAAAGGGGGAGTTCTGAGGTCCTCGCTTCCCAACTTCCTCTCCTCCTCTCCCTTTTCAGGGTGCTCAAAAAAGGTTCTGAGAAGGGAGGTCAGGGCCCAGCCTCTCCCAGCCCTGCCCGCTTATGGCCAGCCCTAGCTGTCACTTATATCTCGAGCTTGGGCAGTTTGTACTGGTTTGGAGCCATTTAGCCAGCAGTTTACAGTCAACTCATCTCTGTGTGAGCAACGTCCTTAGTAGAGGTCACTGAGAGAAGACCACACGCGGCCAGAACCACTGTTAGCACCTGGGCAGGGTGGGGGCCTAGGGTAGACGGCATCCTGCCCAGGGGCAGCTGGCGAAGGGCTGAGCAGTAGTGGGGTGGCTCCCGGAGAGAACAGGGCTGGGCATTAATGAATAACTGTTGAAGGGTCACGTGTGCCTGCGTGGGGAGGCAGTGAGGCTGGTGGAAACCTACACCTCCCTGTGTCCATCCGACCTAGATTCAAGTCCCTATGTCCTCTGCCAAGTCTGTGACCTTGGCAGAGCATGCCCCTCACCCCCACCCCCCGTGCCTTACATGGCCAAGTGGGAAGAAGCAAAAGGGGCTGGTGGGATGGGAGGATATCTGGCTTCAGGCCTGCATGGGGCAGGTTTGGAAGCCTCTGTCTTGAGTCTGTGTTGCCTGGCACTGGGAGTCTGTGGGAGCCCGTACAGCCATCATAGGTGGACTCCAGTGAGGTAGGAGATCCTTCCTCTCCTTGCTTCCTCTTCTTTTTATTTACCTGACCCACGGACATATTCTGGATGGCATATCCAGAATGATGGATTCTGGATGGCAGATCCAGTGAGAATATCAGGGAAGAGAACTATGGATTGGGATATGGGGGTGGGCAGCTAGTACTAATATGAATTAGGTTCTCCTGCTTTTGAGGAGCTGGGGACAGTTTTCTGCCTGATGATGGACAAGGAGAGCTGGTCTTTGAAACTTAAGTAGATGAGCTCTGGCGGGGTGGGGCAATGGGCGGGAACACGGGTCTAGATTTGTTAAAAAAATAAAAATAGGGCTGGAGCGATGGCCTAGCGGTTAAGAGCGCCGACCGCTCTTGCAGAGGACCCGGGTTCGATCCCCAGCACCCACATGGCGGCCGAGAGCCGTCTGAAACTCCAATTCCAGGAGAACTCCAGGTCCAGGGGAGTCCGACGCCCTCTTCTGACCTCCGCGGCATTGCACGTCACGGGTGCACAGACTTGCATGCAAACAATACATTCATACACATACGGAAAAAAAAAAAATTAAAAAAAAAAAAAAAAAAAAAAAAAAAAAAAAAAAAAAAAAAAACAAATTAAAAAATTTTTCAAAAAAAAAAATTTAAAAAAAATAAAAAAAAAAAAAAAAATCAAAAAAAAAAAAAAAAAAAAAATAAAAAAAAATAAAATAAAATAAAAATAAATTTATGTGAAAAAAAAAAAGAAACTTAAGTTGACCAGGCAAAGAAGATGGGGAACATATTCTAGGAAGAATATCATGATAAAGACAGTGTGGGGAGGGTGCAGAAAAGTGGGGCTCAGTTCCTGGGGGTTTAGAATGGTACATAAGGGACTCAACCTCACCATTTAGTTGATGGGACAAGGAAAGGACACACCCAGCTTTGCAGTTTGAGGGCTCTGTCAGGTTGATATCGGGAAGGATGTTGTGGCTTCCTTTCTGGTCCAGGCCAGAGGTGATGCTCACCTGGACAAAGGCAAAGTTTGAGCCCAAAGCAGTAGGCACGAGGAAGCAGTTCCAGTTCTCCATACATGGTGTGTCTGCTGTACTCTGGCTGGCTCCAATCCCTCACCATGGTCATTGAATTTGGAAAGCACACCTGGTCAGGTCAGGTGCTCACCTGAGCCTCAGGCCTGGGCCAAGAGGAGGAACTGAAAATCTAGCGTGGGAGGCAACTGGAGATGCTGAGCCCAAGTTGAGATAGAATGAGGGAGGTGGGAAAAGGGAATGGCGTGGTACAGAGGGATGAGACTTTGGCCCCACATCCCTCTCCTCACTTCTGCCTGCTCTACCAGAGCTCAGGCCCAGGACTTGGTGTGTGAAGCACCCATCCTCTCTGTGGTCATCCCTGTTCATGACTCCTCCCTGTAGGGACTGGTCAGTGTTCATCCTGATCACAATCTAATGGGTGCTCTCCTCCTAATGAGCACTCATCTCCAGCACCTGTTGCTGTGGACAAAGGCTGAATTCTTTAGTCCGATGTTCTGAGGGCCTGCAGGTCTGATTTTCCTAACTAAGCTTCAACTTTGTCTCTCTGTCTTTCCTCCTCCTTCAGAAAGAAAGACTTGTGTTTTAAGATGCTTCCTCCTCTCCATCTCCTCCAGGTGTTTCATAATGTCAGTCATGGTTGTCATGGTTGTAATTGTGGTGATGACGGCGATAGCCATAGTGATGGTGATAGTGGTGATAATGGTGATGGTGGCCCTAGTAAGGACGATGATGGCAATGGTAATGATGGTGGCAGTAATGGTGACAGTGACCATGATGGTGATGATGGTGATGATAGTGATGGTGATGATGGTGGTGATGATGCTGATAGTGATGATGGTGATAGTGATGGTGATGATGATGGTGATGGTGATGATGGTGGTGATGATGGTGATAGTGATGATGGTGATGGTGGTGATGATGGTGATGGTGATGATGGTGGTGATGATGGTGATAGTGATGATGGTGATAGTGATGGTGATGATGATGGTGATGATGGTGATAGTGATGATGTGGTGATGATGGTGATAGTGATGATGGTGATGGTGATGATGGTGATGGTGATGATGGTGGTGATGATGGTGATAGTGATGATGGTGATGGTGGTGATGATGGTGATGGTGATGGTGATGATGGTGGTGATGATGGTGATAGTGATGATGGTGATGGTGATGATGGTGGTGATGATGGTGATAGTGATGATGGTGGTGATGATGGTGGTGATGATGGTGATAGTGATGATGGTGATGATGATGGTGGTGATGATGGTGATGGTGATGATGGTGGTGATGATGGTGATAGTGATGATGGTGGTGATAATGGTGGTGATGGTGGTGATGATGGTGATAATGATGATGGTGGTGATGGTGATAATGATGATGGTGGTGATGATGGTGTTAGTGATGATGGTGGTGATGATGGTGATGGTGATGGTGGTGATGATGGTGATAGTGATGATGGTGATGATGGTGATGGTGGTGATGATGGTGATGGTGATGATGGTGATGGTGATGATGGTGATGGTGGTGAAGATGGTGGTGATGATGGTGATGATGGTGATAGTGATGATGGTTATAGTGATGATGGTGATAGTGATGATGGTGATAGTGATGATGGTGATAGTGATGATGGTGATGATGGTGATAGTGATGATGGTGATGATGGTGATAGTGATGATGGTGATGATGGTGATAGTGATGATGGTGATAGTGATGATGGTGATGATGGTGATAGTGATGATGGTGATAGTGATGATGGTGATAGTAATGATGGTAGCCATTGTAATGATGGAATAAATCATGATGGTGATGGTGTCTGGGCCATGAGATAATGAGGGAGAAGAGGAAGCTTCTAGGAAGCACAGGGCATCCTTAATATGGATGTAAGATGCTCAGACACCTCCCTATTTTCATACACCCAGGGGAAACTCCTCCCTGCCAGGAGTCTGAGAGCCCTCACCATTACTTCCTTCTCACCAACATCATAGGGCTTTCCTGGTGCAAACAGTGCGTCCTCTGCACTCTGTGGGAAGGGACAACAAGGAAGCCCTGTTTGAGGACCTAGCCCAGCTCAGCAGAGGCTCATCAGATGCTGCTGAGAAAATGTTCAGGTGCAACTGGTGAGATGGTTCAGCAGTTAAGAGCACGGGTTGCTCTTGCAGAGGACCTGGGTTCAGTTCCCAGCACCCACATGGCAGCTAACAACCACCTGTAACTGTCACACGGGTGCAGGCGAAAGATTCACATGTATTAAAAAATTGTTTTAAGTTCACCTGCTAGAGCCAGACTCAAGAGTCTAGTGGCTTAGTCTTCAGTAGGACCAGGTTGTGATCTGTCCAACAGCTGTCATCTCAGAGCCCTCACAGACAACCAATGAGTCCACAGACACAAGATGTACTATCTTAACTAGGATAAGTATGCAGTTCCTCTGTGGCGTTAAGTACAATCTCGATGCGAGCCCAGCTCCAGAATCCTTTCAATTCCAGTGTTATACCTACTGAGCAACAGTTCCCCATTACTTCCTTCCCTAGCACCAAGGAGACACCAGTTTACTCTGCAGTGTCCTAGGGAAGTGGAATCTTACAGTATTTGTGTCTCGATATCTGGCCTCTTTTACTCAGCACAATGTCCTCAAGTTTCACCTATGTGGTAGCATGCGTCACAGCTTCCCTCTGAAGGCTGGTATAGCATCGTATATGCTCCCTGCATTCTGTTATCTATCACCTGTCAGTAGACAGGGACTGTCATGGCTGTGGTACACAGCGCTTCTTTGAGCAGGGAGGAGCAGATGTCGTGGAGGCGGCTGGCAATCATTATCCATAAGAACTCAAGGAGGCCCTCGGAGGACGGATGGCCATCCTGGCACCCATAGAAAGGACCTGACAGGAAAATAGTCTCAGCAGTTTCCAGGAGCAAAGACCAGGATCCTTCTGCCCTGCCTGGCTCCCTCATCATGGGCTACCTCCTCTCCACCCAGTGGCCAGTCCTGGAGCCAGGCTATTTGATCTTGAAAGCTCAGGGTCAGGGACTTGCTGGGCACAACCACAGCTATCTATATCTCTGGCCCCAGATGGAGCACTGCTGCCGACACCTTTGGGAATGATGTGCCTGGGTTTCATCAGGGCTGAGTATCCGGATCACTCACTTGCTTCCGCAGTGCCCAGAAAGATATCTACACCCAGGAGGTGTTTGGTGACTATCCTGTGAAGGAAGGAGAGCATTCTCAAGACAGAAACCTAGATATCTGTCCACCCACTGGGGCTGTGCCCCGAGCAGGAGCTGCCTCACCAAGCAGAGGCCTCACCTCCCTTCCACCAAGTACGGAGGGGTTGTCCCAGGTTCTAGGACAAGTGGCCAGGGGTATGCGTAGCCCTACTCAGTTGCAGAGGGCATGCCCCCTTTCTCCACAGATTACCTTTGTGCCTGCAGACTCTGACTTCCAAGGCATCCTGTCCCCAAAGGCCCTGAGCCTGCTGGAGAATGGGCTTGCAGAGGTGAAGAGGTAGGTGCAGCAGGGTCCTCAGCCTGACCTCACATTAGAAGGAGGGGAAGGGTTAGGAAAGGGAGGGTCGAGATGAGTGTCGCCGTCTTGTCTCTCCATCCAGCTTTCTACCTTGCCTTTCACTTACTGAGGAAACGCTCAGAAATGATGGGCTGTTTCAAACTCCCAGTTTTGTGTGTTAAACATTATCATTCCCATATCACAGACATGGGAACTGAGGCTCAGAGAAGCACAAGCCCCAAAGCTCATGGGGAACCAGCGATGGAGACAGGCCTGAACTCTGGCCTGACTTGGCCACAGCCTGCTTCCTCTCTGCAGATAACAAGGCCTGGTTTTAGCTTGGGGGATAGTTAAGAACCCCTTGGATTTAGTCAACTCCCTGAGTTGTGAGCCCAGGCTCCCAGTGGGAACACAGTGGGGCACGATGGACACACCCTGGGTGTGCTGGGCAACCCCGAGCTCTGACTCAGACAGGCCACCCTATGGATCCTTCCTCTGTCTTGTCACCATGGCAGGGTCCTAGTCTCTGAAGCATAGTGGTTAAGGACAGGCCCCTGAGACTCTGGACCACCAGAGAGGGTCTGTATCAGTCTGAATTCAAGCCAGTTTCACTTGCTGTGCCTCAGTTTCCCCACAGTTCCTGCTGTAGTTGAGGGAGGCTACAGGAGTTCATTTCTGGGCCGGGCAGGCAAGATGCTGCTGGGCATTCCAGCTGTGGGATGGGAGCCACAGTTCCTGCCTCGAGGTGCGCTTCAGCGACAACGCTACGTGCCGATTCCTCCTCACTTTGCCGTCAGACTCTATGATTACCTCGGAGGGCATTAAGAGATGTCAGCCCAGAGTCAGGCCAGAGCCTCTGCCACTTTTTTTAATCCACTCACTTAGTTGGGTCTCGGCCTCCTCCTCCATGACCTGGGTATAGTAATGTCCTCCCCCCATGAGGGTTTCTTGTGAGGGCAGTGGGCAGGACCCTGGTGGGTGACCCATATCTACTTGCTTGTCTTCTCTCCCCCCTCTGCTGCGCCCAGCCCCCAGCTTCCCTATGTCAGGCTGTGGGAGGAAGCCGCCTATGACCAGAGCCTGCCAGACTTCACCCACATCCAGATGAAGGTTATGGGCTACAGTGAGGATCCCCGGCCTCTGCTGGCCCCTGAGCTGAAGGCAGAAGGCAGCGGTGGTGGGGAAAGCCAGCCTCATACTGTTCAAACCTGGATGGAGGCTGCCGTGGTTGTCCACAGGGGGTTGGAAGAGAATGAAAGAGAAAGACTTCCCACTCAGAGCAGGTAAGTGGACAGGGCATGGGAGTGCGGGTACTGTCCAGTTCCAGGGCAAAGGAGGGAGGGTTGTGGGCAATAGAGGGTGGCAGGGGACACTTGGGAGGGAGGGTCTGGCAGCAGAGGATAGGAGTATCACAGGGAAATAAGCCTGGGCTGAGGCTCCGATGGACCTGGATACAAACCCCGTCTCCTTGGCAGTAAAAACTCGGAAAGCTTCTGAATCTCCTGAGCCTCAGTTTCCCCAATGGGAACATCCATTTCCACCACACAGGGACAATGCTTTAAGTGGCTGGCATGTACTAGGCTCCTCCTTTTCTGCATGCTTGTCATGAGCTGGAGGGCTTGGATTCAAGTCCTGGCTCAGCCTCTGACCTGTTCAGTAGCTTTGGGCAAGTGGGTCCCAGCCACAGCCCAGTTCCTGTTCTTGAGCTGAGTCTGATTGTTCTTCTCATCCACTCATTCCATCTTTGCCGTGCACCAACTTCTTCCCAGACCTTGATTGGCCTCTGTTCTTCAGGAGCTGCAGTGTGGCCCCGGCTGTGAGGGACAGGAGGAGACTGCATGCTTGGAGCTGCAGATGAGCTACATGATTTTTTTTTTGTGTGTGGTATTTTTGAGATAGAGTCTCTCTGTAGCTCCAGCTGTCCTGGAACTATAGACCAGGTTGGCCTTGAACTCAACAGAGATCCACTTGCTTCTGCCTCCTGAGTGCTGGGATTAAAGGCGTGCACCACCACACCCAGCTGCTACCTGCTTTTTTATAAAACAACAGCCCTGTTGTGTGATGTTTTCGTTTCCTTTCAATTGATGTGACAAAACACTCTGACCAAAGCCAACTTGGGGAGGAAAGGGTTTATTCCGCTCACATCTCCTGGGTCACAGTTCATCACTGAGGGAGCCCAAGGTAGGAACTCAGGGCAGGAGCCTGGAGGCAGGAGCTGAAGCACAGGCCATGGAGGAACGCTGCTTACTGGCTTGTTCCCCTGGTCCATGCTGAGTCTGCTTTCTTTTTAAAATTTTTAAAAATTATTTATTCATTTATTATTTTTTTATGTGTTTGAGTATACTGTCTGCATGTAGGTTGGTGCACCTGTGTCATGCTATGCCGTGGAGGTCAGAGGAGGGCATCGGATTCCCCTGGAACTGGAGTTAAAGATGGTTCTTAGCCGCCGTGTGGGTGCTAGAAATTGAACCCAGGTCCTCTGCAAAAGCAGTCGGTGCTCTTAACCACTGAGCCATCTCTCCAGCCCCTGAGCCTGTTTTCTTATACACACAACAACCTGCCTAGGGGTGGCACCTCCCACACTACTCAGTAATCAAAAAAATCCCCCACAGACATGGCCACCGTCCAATGGAGGCAATTTCCCAGTTGAGATACCCTCAACTCAGGTGTGTCAATTCGACACTGGAGCTATCCAGCATATATGAGCACCTACTGTATCCCAGACACTGTGTGAAGTGCTCTGCACATACCACCTGCCATAAATCTCAGAATCATCCACCAGAGCCAGTGCTCCGGTCCCCCGATTCCCAGGGGGATAAAAGCGGAGGCTGTGGGAGATGAACTCACGTCTCCAGGCCTCTCAGCTAGTGGGATCTAGACCGTGGCAATGGGTTCAAGGCCTATCCTTGATTTTGGCTTTTGCCTCCATAGCCTTCCAGCCTGTCCCCAGGGCCCTGCACCCTTGGCCTCCTTCCAGGATGATCTGGACTTGGGGTCTAGTGAAGGCAGCAGCCCCGATCAGTCCCCACCAGACTGGGAAGAGCCACGACCCTCGCTGGAGGTGCCCTGGGTCTGCAGCGGCCCACTGGATCGCTTCCATGACTTTACTCTGATCGATGACACCCCCACATCCGAAGACATGGTCCTGGAGGGGCAGGTACAAGAGGCAGCTCTGCCTGACAGCCAGCAGCAGTCCCTGGGGGTGAAGGAGAAGGAGGCTGTGGATGCAGGTGTGGCGGACCCAGAGCAGGAGGAGGAAGACCTGTACTACGGACTGCCAGATAGCCCTGGAGACCCCCTCCCTGACAAGGAGCTGGGCTTTGAGCCTGATGCCCAGGGGTGAGATGAATCTGCTCCCAGGGTCTAGGGTGGCAGCGCCGTGTACTCCATGTGACCCCACAGGGCCTCAGCTTCTCATGTCTCAACTGGGATTGTATGGAGAGTCAGCTGAGGTGGTGCACTGGAGCATCCCCAGGACAGAAAGGAGAACACAGGGCAGCGATCCCCCTCAGTGATCATCCCCAGTCATCTACACGCTTCCGGTTGTAGCTTCGCCTGCAGCAGAATGGGCTTCTGCTGAGATCCTGGGCTTCTGCTGAGATCTTGGGCTTCTGCTGAGATCCTGGGCTTTTGCTGAGATCCGGGGCTTCTGCTGAGATCCTGGGTTTCTGCTGAGATCCTGGGCTTCTGCTGAGATCCTGCGCTGCAGCTGGACTCAGGAGTCTTTTCCATCCCCAAGGCCGGCCTCTGACGGAGCCCCTCTGTGGTGCTGCCCTGGGCCCTGCTTCTTCAAGGAGGCCTCTCGGGGCCCCATGCCTACTGAGATTTGGTCTTCTGGTGGGTAATATAACCCACCTCAGTGCGTGCTGACTGCTCAGGACCTCCTGGGCTTCCCCTGCTCTGGGGTCTGAGGTCCTCTGTGGCTGGTCTCTGCTAACTTCCTGTCGTTACCGTCACCTCTGGACAGCTCCTGTTCCCTCTGCTTTTGCAGCTGCCCCCAGCCCCTGCCCATGCCTTACTCAAGCCAACCCCTCCATGGCACCTGGGGGGGGGGAATTCCTGCTCATTTTCCCCTCCCACCAAGGTGACTTTCTTCTCCCAGCTTCCTTGATGTTCTGCCTCCTGGATGACACACTGGACTGTGCAGCCATGGCTGTGACCTGCCACTTGCTACTGCCCAGGGCCACATCTGACCTTACTCACCTTAGTCTCCCTGGCTCAGAAGCAGTGGCCCTTGAGCATCTGCAGAGCTCAGCAGATCTGAGAACTTTGCAGACAATGTGGCCCTCACCAACTTTGACACTTAGACACTCAGTCCTCTCCTCTGGCAGACACTTTTCTAAATGACCTTTAGATAGTCATAAAGCTGGGCAAGAAGCTACCAGAATAACCCAGCTTTAGCCATCATTGGCCAAGAGGGGCGAAGTGAAGTTACTGGCCTAATCCTACTTGGTGCCTTTAGCATTTACTGAGCATCTGCTATGTGCCAGGCATGCAGCTGGAAGACACATGAATTCCTCATATGGCCCTGGAACAAAAAGGGCTCACGATTTAGGGATTTTTCTATCTTATAAGTTAGGGACAGAGTCCAGGGCATGAGGTGGGTGGGAGCAGTTACCCCTGCCTGCCTCCCATAGATCTTGCATAAAGCCTCTTGCTCCCAGTCCAGGATGGTGGCAGGTGCCACAGGGAGGGGGACCCACACACTCGGAACTGTCCTGAGCACCTGGGAGCAAGGAGCTTTGCCTGGACTGGGGTCTGGGTGCAGGTTTGGGGTCCTGGCAAAAGGAAGGAGATGTCCCTGGTGCTGGGTGAGAAGGGCGCACTCCACACGCTCTCCCCTTCTAGAACATTCCTACCTCTTCAGTGAAGATGCAGCCACTGGACGCCTCCTCTCCACGGATGTGTCACACACCAGGTGTCCCAGGCCCCAGCCAGGAGAAAAGTGAAACGTAGCACGCGGCTACACTGTGCCGACTCAGGCACAACTCCTGTGATCCACATCAGACACAGCCCCTGCACCAGGGGCCCAAATAAAAAAAAAACGTTTTCGACACTGAAAGTCACCTTTATTTGCCTGCACATTCCTTTCTGTGAAACTGTTCACTCCCCTCAGGGAAGAATAAAACCAGGCTTCATGCTTGGCTGGCACCGAGGGCCCCTCTGAGAAGGGAGCAGTGAGCAGAGCGGGGTGGCCAAGTGGGCAGCTGTGGGGAGTACCCCCATACCCGGAGCCACAGCTGCAGGGGCCTCAGACACCACCAAGATCCTCTGGACATCAGCTCTGTCCTGGAGGGCCTGCAAGCGGCTCCCCAACCTGCTGTGTACCACGCCCACAATCTGCCCCAATGAGCCTGTTTGCATCCACGTTTTCTTCAAGGAGCATAGCTACCTACTCAAAGCCAGCCCATGGCATGAGTAGAGAGCAACATGGGTTCTAAGCTTGATCTGAAAAAGGATGAGCTAGGTCATCAGGACTTCTGTTGGGTGGTTCAGAGGGCTTGCAAGAGCAAGACTGGTCCAGCTCAGACCTGGTCAAGAAGCAGGGTGATTCCTATGATCTGGCACCCTGCTGGTCTGGACAGAAGAGACAATGCAGAGCAGCAGTGATCATTCAGAGGCAGTTGTGGGGATTGTGGTGTCTGATCATCTTGTGGCTTGGTCACTGTCCACTGGACCTGTGGTTATTCTTGAGGCTGCCTTTGGTGTCCCCTATCTTAGCCCTTCCTTTTCCCTGTCAGCCTCTGGAGCCTGTGGGTGGCAGGCGGGTGCTGGTGGATTTCGACAGGGAAGATAATCATGTCTAGCCCCGGGCTCCAATTCGCATGCCTGGGCAGAAAGTCCTGCTGTTTACCCTCCTGGTCTGACTGGAAGTTTCCACTCTGGGAGGAAAGTCCATGTGGAGTGGTGGCAAGGGCAGACAGGGTCCTGGGGGCCGTGAACTCTGGCCTGCTGATGGCTCGCTATGGCCTGGACACCTTGTAGTCCTCCTTACATCTGTCCCTTCTGTCCATGTGATTGTGTAGGAATGGACAGTGCTGCGTTTCCATTCCTTGTCCCCAGGCATGCTTACACCATTGCCCATTTGGTGCCCCAGCAGCCCTGTTACCAGTAGCCGAAATCTCAGACTCTTTAAGTACAAAAATTTCTGGGTTTGCACTTTGCCTCTGTCAGGTCCTCACTGTGTGGACCTGGACAAGTTACTTCCCACCTCTGATGCTCAGCGCACATTTCTGCAGCAAAGATAATTCCCACAGTCGGGGCTGTTGGCACATGGCAGGTCCTCAAACAGTGTCCAACTTCCTTCCCTTTCTGACTCCCAATTTCCTTGTCTCAGAGGTTGGGGATCAGCTGTGTCCACTCATCAACAGGTCAAGAGGAGAGTGGAGTGGGCAGAGTGTGTGTGGAAACACTCCCATGAAGGCTGAAGGACTGTGTACCAGAGCTGGTGCCACAGGGAGGGCGGCCTTCCAGGAGAGAGGGGGAGGCCGAGGGAGGACAGGAGGCCTGTGCCTGGTGGATACCAGGGACCATGGCCTCCGTGTTCTGCACACTGCTCCGGGTTTGTCTCCTCTTACCAAGCGGCACTTCCCACCAGCTCTGAGAGATGGATGCTGCGGGCATGGAGTCCTCCCTGCCTGGGTTTGTCCTTCGGGTCACCCGGTCCACATGTACTCATAAGACTCCGTAATGCAGCTGGGCGTGGTGGCGCACACCTTTAATCCTAGCACTTGGGAGGCAGAGGCAGGCGGATCTTTGTGAGTTCAAGGCCAGCCTGGTCTACAGAGTGAGTTCCAGGACAGCTGGGGCTACAGGGAGACCCTGTCTCGGAAAAGACCAAAAAAAAAAAAAAAGACTCCATAATGCATCTGCCCCTCGGGGCCACCCCACTGCACCTCACTCCTAAGCTCTGAGGTTGGATCCTCCCCATTTGACAGGAACCTGAAGCTCAGAGAGGCTGAATTATTCTGCTTATCTTCCCAGATGGGGGCTACGTAAAGTTGGGGGTACAGCCACAAGGGCTTCCACTCCCTGGAGTTGTTCTAGCCCTACACTGCTCTCACCTCAGTGTACACAAGAAAGACAAAAATCAGCCGTCCAGGCCACACAGAGTGCCCACCTGTGCCTTGCCTTCTGCTGTGCTGGGGAGGACATACCTGTGCCCCCACACCCTCCATGACGCCCTACTGTGCAAGACAAACACCACGTTCCTCAGCCTGGCCCCCAGCCCCCTCATCATCCGGCCTGCAGCACCTTCCTGTTGATCATCCACCATGTCCAACCCTGCACATCCGACCTTCATACCACACTAGGCCCCAGTGATCTCCTGGATGCCCTTCTCTTCCAGAGCCCCACGGCCTGGCTCAAATTCTACCTGCTTCCTGGAGCCTGAACCCACTTGCTCTTCTTCCAGGTCAGAATCTATCCCCTCCCTGCCCTGTCCTTAGAGCCCCATTAAAGTGTACATGGCTCTGTTTTCTGTGCTTCCCAAGGCTGGCCGAGTGACTGCCAGTCTCTACAACTGGACGGGCGGTCTTTAGTATAGACACGGCCTCCTCCTCTTGCCTTTCCATCCTTTATGCTCAGTGAAAGTACGGGCAGAAGTGTCAGTAGAATAGGACAGGGCTGGATGGAGCGACTGGTCCACTCTCAAGGTCACTGGCTTAGGTGCAGGGACTCGGGGAGATGGGGGGAGGGGCACTGACTCCGGAGTATCAATCCTGGATTTGAGGCTGTGCTTCCACTTGGTCAGCTCTGAGATTATAATAGAACTGCTATGGTCCCAATTTCCTTACCTATAAAGAAGGGTCAGTAACACAGGCGTCAGAGACCCACTAAAGAGTAGATGGAATGCTGTGTGTAGAATAAAGCAGGTGGGGTGGACAAAACGCCTGTGAGCCTTCTGTAGAGATGAGTGACTGTGAACAGAGTGTAGACATTAGGAGCCAGTATGGGTCTGGGCTGGCATTCAGACTGTCACCAGAGCCTCCAAACATGGGAGGGTGGACCCAATAAGCCAGATTCATCTCAGGATGCTCTGGGATCTTCCCTTTTTTTTTTTATTTTTTTTTATTTTTTATTTTTTATTATTTATCTTTGTATGTGTATGAATGTACTGTCTGCATGCAGGTCTGTGTACCCGTGTCGTGCAATGCCGCAGAGGTCAGAAGAGGGTCTCGGATTCCCCTGGAACTGGAGTTCTCCTGGAATTGGAGTTACAGACGGTTCTCAGCCGCCATGTGGGTGCTGGGGATCGAACCCGGGTCCTCTGCAAGAGCGTCGGTGCTCTTAACCGCTAGGCCATCTCTCCAGTCCCGGGATCTTCCCTTTAAATGAGTAAGCAAGTGACTCAGGAGCATGGGCACTTAGGGTTTGTTTTTTCCCCAACTGGGTTATCAAGGATTTTAAGACAGGTATTAAATAGGAAAAGGAAGAGACAAGGGATCTCAGGCAGAGGGCACAGCAGAGATCAGCTCCAGGAAAGGAAGTGAGAGGGCCCCAGAACTATAGGAGTCTGCACATCGGGAGTGGAGAGGTGAGGGTCAGAAAGGGAAGCCGAAACTTGGCCTCGGGCTCATTGAATGCCTACCAGGGAATCAGGTTGATCTTAACGCCAGGGGGCCCTGATGATGACTTGTGGGTAGAAGATGACAAGAGGAAGAATGTCGAGGGTTTACATGGTTAACAGACACAAAAGGGACCCAGGGCACATTGGAGGTCAGAGGATGCCTGTGCCCTGGGTATCTGACTACCCATGAAGATCACACTGACAGCTCTAGTTGGATGACAGGACAGGCCTAGAAGTCATAGAGCCGTGACCCCAGACCCCTCGTTGCTGATGACAGACCCAGAAGCCAGGGCAGGGAGCCCTGTGGTAGAGCCTGGAACTTCCTTTCAAGATACCATAGGCCAGGCAAAGTATAGTTCAGAGATGACCCAGGGTCCAGTGACCCAGGAAGGGCCTAGGGCAATATAACAGCTGCCTCCCATGCACTATAGGAGGTGAAGCTCAAAGCCCACCTGTGCATATTCTGCATGTACCCCAAGGAGGGCAGAGCAATTGAGGCCAGTGGTCAGATGGCAACAGCAGACTTTAGTTGCTTGCCTGCTTGCCAGCCTGGGAGATGGGAAGTGACAGATTTCCTCCCTCCCTCCCTCCCTTCCTTCCTTCCCCCTCTTTCTTTCCTTCCTTCCTTCCTTCCTTCCTTCCTTCCTTCCTTCCTTCCTTCCTTCCTTTCCTCCATCCCATCCTTGCTTCCTTTCTTCCCTTCCTTCTTTCTCTTCCTTCCTTCTTTCTTTCCTTCCTTCCTTTTTCCTTAGCTACACAGACTATTCTTTTTTTATTTGTTCTTTATATGTATGTATGAATGTACTGTCTGCTTGTAGGTTTGTGCAACCGCGTTGTGCAATGCCTCGGAGGTCAGAAGAGGGTGTCGGATTCCCCTGGAACTGGAGTTACAGATGGTTCTCAGCCGCCATGTGGGTGCTGGGGATCGAACCCGGGTCCTCTGCAAGAGCAGTTGGCACTCTTAACGGCTAGGACATCTCTCCAGCCCTACACAGACTATTTGGACCTCTGCTGGGTACCACCCCTGTGCCAAGAACTGAAGAACTTTGTAACAACTGCAGAACGAGCTGACGACTCTAAGGATAGGACCTGCCTGTGGGTGGGCAAGAGGGTGGCAAGAGGGGTTGGCAGGGCTCCAGCCGCATCTGCTCTGGGGCCAGGATGCCCTGCTGTGGCTGGGAAGAACGCTGCTTCTGCGAATGCTAGAGCGGACTCGTCCTTCACCTCCAGGATGAGCCTAAGAATGGATAGGAAACCTCGCTAGGGACAGGCGGGGAGGGTGGGACAATGCCGCCTGGGAGACTTGGATGTTCCATGGGAGCACAGGAAGCCAGAGTGTTGGCTTGACATAGTAGGAGGTGGGCTTTGTAACATATGGAACAGAAGGGTGAGTGTGTGTGTGTGTGTGTGTGTGTGTGTGTGAGAGAGAGAGAGAGAGAGAGAGAGAGAGAGAGAGACAGAGAGACACAGAGAGACACAGAGAAAGACAGAGAGAGATTACAGAAAAAGAGAAACCCACTAGTAGGAAAGAGCTGAGATCCCATAAAGGAAACAGCTGACAGCCCAGTGCCCCAGGAATGTCAGGGGAATGCACATCAGAACAATCAGGCATGGTGCGGCACCTAGAACTCTAGTAGCATTTTGGAAAGAAAACAAAGTGGTGCTGGAGATGCAGCAGGGGCTAGCCTCTGTCTTGCTGCTGGAGATGCAGCAGGGGCTAGCCTCTGTCTTGGAGGGCACAGATGTGTGTTCTGGAGAAAGTAAGGCCAAATGTGGCCTCCAGCCTTGCAGAGGGCTCCCTCTCTACTATTGGGAATTGGTAATTTATCATACATTTATCCTGTGCCAAAATAGGCTTACAAGGGTTTTGACTGATAAAGTTGAGCTATGTGAAGAATCTGAATGTACAGCAAGAGCCTGGTTAAATCATTCCACCTCAGGAATAGGACTATAAACAGCCTCTCAGCATGGTGACCTTTCAGTCAGCATGGTGATCCACCACTTAACATGGTAATAGTCCTCTGCTTAACACAGTCACCCTCCACTCAACATCGTGACCCTCCATTCAACATGCTGACTTTCCACTCAACACAGTGACCCTTGATTCCACACAGTGACCCTCCATTCAGCATGGTGACCCTTCACTTAACACAGTGACCCTCCACTCAACGCAGTGACCCTTGATTCCACACAGTGACCTTCCATTCAATGTGGTGACTCTCTACTCAACACAGTGACCCTTCACTTAACATGATGAACCTCCACTCAATATGGTGACCCTCCACTCAATACAGTGGTCCTCTCCTTGACACATAGAACTTCCACTCAAAAAAAAAAAAAGAACTTCCACTCAAAAACGGAGACCCTCCACTCAACATGAAGGATCTTTTTTTAAAAATTGTTTTTATTAATTTTATTTATTTCTGTATGTGTACGAATTTACTGTTTGCATGCAAGTCTGTGCACCCGTGTCGTGTAATGCCACGGAGGTCAGAAGTGGGTGTCGGATTCCCCTGGAGCTGGAGTTCTCCTGGAATTGGAGTTTCAGACGGTTCTCAGCAGCCATGTGGGTGCTGGGGATCGAACCCGGGTCCTCTGCAAGAGCGGTGGGCGCTCTTAACCGCTAGGCCATCTCTCCAGCCCCTGAAGGATCTTTTACTCAGTTCTTGCATCCAACATAGTGACCCTCCATTCAACCTGGTAAGACTAACAACCCTCTACTCAAAGGATGGCCCTGCCATTGTGACTCTCCATCAACAATGGTGACCCTCCTTTTTCAGTCAAAGCCCTCCACCTGTTTTCTTTATAGCACACACTAGAACTGCAGCCATACATTGTTCCATATTTCTCCTAGTTCTGTGTGCCTCATTAAGCCCCATGACATCGGGTTCTGTGATGTCCATTATTGTACCCTCAGTGCCCAGCTAAGTTCACAGCTCCCAAGTGCTGGGATTAAAAGTATGTACCACCATGCCCTACCCTGGATTTCTTTTTTTTTTTTTTTTCCCGTCTTTTCGAGACAGGATCTCCCTGTAGCCTCAGCTATCCTGGAACTCACTCTGTAGACCAGGATGGCCTTGAACTAGTGTGTGTATTCCCTCCCAGTAAATCATTGTTAAATGAATGACTGAATGTGGGTTTCTTGTGGACTAATTTGGTACTATGTAATCAAGAGGCAGGGAATACGTTATAAAGCAGTACCTACCTGATGGCAGACACTGTTATTCCCCCCTCTTTGATTTTGTGTGTGACAGTTGATTAATTATGACTGATCCAAAGATACTTATGACAGCTCTGTTTGTTGCTAGGAATGTTCATAAGATTCATTTCTAACAAATAAAACCTAAATAGGAATTAGCTGGGGGTCGTGTCTGAAAACCACTTGTGGAGATGCTTGACTTCAGATAAGCTGCAGCACATCTACGGCAACCAGCAGCCACGGGGAAATTCCAAGAGAAACACAGAAATGCTAGGTCTGATGGTCGAACGTTGGGCCTTTGCCTAAGGGGAAAAGTCAACCTCTATTTGTACTTGCAGCCAAGTGCACTCCCAATAGACGCAATACAGGCCTATCAACATTCATGTTTGCAAAAATGAAAGAAAAGCAATGTTTGCAAAAATGAAAGAAAAGCACCGGGCATGGCGGCACATGCCTTTGATCCTAGCACTCCAGAGGCAGAGGCAGGCGGATCTTTGTGAGTTCAAGGCCAGCCTGATTTACAGAGTGAGTTCCAGGACAGCTGGGGCTACAGGGAGACCCTGTCTCGAAAAGACAAAAAAAAAAAAAAAAAAAAAGAAAAAAAAGAAAGCGTTTAAAGGGACCAGTATTAAAATGGTGAGGTTTTTCCTTTACATTTTCATCTTCTGAAGTTTTCGCTCCAAGTATGTAAATAATACTTTATATCTAGAAACTGTACTGGTTCTTATTTAATTAATTAATTTATTGTCTTTTTGAAACAGGGTCTCCTTGTTTTCCTGCTGGCTGGAACTCTCGTCTGTTAGACCAGCTGGGCCTTGAACTCACAGAGATTCCCTCACCTCTGCCTCCACGTGTGGGATTAAAAGTATTACACCATGCCCACCTGGATTTCTTTTTTTTTTTTTCCTGTCTATTTCGAGACAGATCTCCCTGTAGCACCAGCTGCGCTGTCCTGGAACTCACTCTGTAGACCAGGCTGGCCTTGAACTCACAAAGATCCGCCTGCCTCTGCCTCCCAAGTGCTAGGATTAAAGGTGTGTGCCACCACGCCCGGCCTCTTTTTTTTTTTATTTTTTTGGTCTTTTTGAGACAGGGTCTCCCTGTAGCTCTGGCTGTCCTGGAACTCACTCTGTAGACCAGGCTGGCCTCAAACTCACAGAGATCCGAGAGCCTCTGCCTCCAAGTGCTAGGATTAAAGGCGTGTGCCACCACGCCCGGCATTTATTTATTTCTGTATGTGTATCAATGTACTGTCTGCATGCAAGTTTGTGCACCCGTGTCATGCAATGCGGCGGAGGTCAGAACAGGGTGTCGGATTCCCCTGGAACTGGAGTTCTGGAATTGGAGTTTCAGACGGTTCTCAGCCGCCATGTGGGTGCTGGGGATCGAACCCGGGTCCTCTGTAAGAGTGGTCGGCGCTCTTAATCGCTAGGCCATCTCTCCAACCCCTATTATATATATATATATATATATATATTTTTTTTTTTTAATTAAACAAAATCTCAGGTTCCCAGGAAGCAGCTCATAAGCCCCTGAAGGCATCCTGAAGAATGGGTTCCAGAGCCCAGTGGGAGGTAGGATATAATGCTAACCAACGGTACCCTCCACAGTCGTGTACAAACCCGACCTTGGAAGGGCAGTAGGCAGGCATGAGATGGAGACTGGGGAACTCTGAGGCTTGGCAAAGATCCCCCAAACTGCCAAGGCCATGTCATCCTCGCCGGAGACTGGGCTCAGGCCTCCTTGCTGCCCAGTGTGCCGCATGCTCCTAACTAACCGCTGCTTGCTGCTTCGACCATCAGACATAGCATTTCTGCGTTTTTCTCGGGATTTCCCCGCGGTTGCTGGTTGCCACAGGTGCGCTGCACTCCACACACCGCAGCTCAGCGTGTCACAGGTCGTGGCAGCACTGTGCTCGCTGTAAACACGGATTTGCAGGGAAGCACCCTGGAGGCTCTCCCCACACCAAACCCAGACGGTGCCATGAAAGTGACCCTGGGGAAGAAAGCACGGGACAGTGGAGGAAACCAGAAGGAGAGACACTGGGGAGGAGACACTGATTCTGTCCTTAGTGAGCCCAGGGCAGCCATTGCCCAGCCTGGGCACCAAGCTGACATGTCGCAGACGGCATTCTGCATGACCGCTGCCCTAGCCACCCGTCTACAGTCTGACCTTTCTAGGGCTGGTGCCCTGGAGAAGCAGGACCATGGACAGGCAAGGATGGTCAGGGTCACTGTGGGGGATGGGGTACACAGCCCCACAGCATTCCAGGACTGAATCTGGGGACACGCGCGCGCGCGCACGCACACACACACACACGCACCCCTCCTCACCTCTGCTTGTCACTTAGAGCAGTCCTGACCCTTACGGGGCAGCTGTGGGCCCCAGTGACCTTGCTTTCTCCTCGCTCCCCCTTCCCTCCTGAACTCATCTCAAGTCCTGTAGCTGAGCCCTACTTCTTACCCCCCCACACTTCCTAGGGACAACTTCCATCCTCCCACCTGAGTGGGGACTTGTTTCCCGAGGGGGTCCTTCCTGACTTCCAGTTTGGAGCACAGCCTGCCTGCGGCTTCCCAGCGCTGGCTGCCGCCTGGGTGGCGGCTCTGGGTTCCGCATGGCTGGCTTCCTGCATCATTAGCGTCCTGGCTTAGAGGGTGGAAACCCTCTCACCTTCATGGCCTGTTCCTCCCCTCCCCACCTCTTGCCCCAGGGCACTTGGTGATGGAGATTCCTTCCCATCACCCTAAACCGCACAGCACTTGATGCCAACTGGATACATGCCCTTGGGGGTCCATTGGATCCAAATCACCAGTCTGGGGACGCGGCTGAGTGTTCGTGGGGTGAGTCCCCGCTGTCTCACATGCACACCTTCCTTCCACGCTTGCCGGGTGGACATGAATTCCCGTCACTGTAGTGAAATCTGAAGCATTTCCTGAGCTGTTCTGTCATCTGACCTCCCCACCTCTTGGTGAGGCTGGAGTTATTGCCACCATTTTATTGAAACAAGAACAGGCTGGGAGAACAACTGGGTGCCATGGCAACCGTCCAGTTAGTAGTAGAGCTGGGCTTGGAACATGGCGTCTGTCCCATCTGCTGCGGAGGCTTTTGAGTTCTTCCCCTACAGACTCATCCGGTGGTTCGCTATGGCCACTTTCTCCTCCTCCTCAGGCCCGTGCTTATCACCATGAGGAACTTTCTGGCCTCTCCCTCTGCAGTGGACCCATCACACCCAGCAGCTGGGCTCTGAACTCTCCAGACCCACTTGGAGTGGGAAGAAGGGGACAGGGAGAGATAGGCACACAGCGACATTGGTGCCTTGGCAAAGAAGACCCAGGGAGGTGCTGCCTAAAGGAAGTGTCCTTGCCGACGGTCTGCAAAGATGTGTGTACGTCATTGGAGGGAGAACGCTGGGAATGGCTTCCAGGGGTAGGGAACAGCGCTGCAAACACTGCGAGCATTGCAGGCCCCAGGCCCAGTTTCTGGACATCTGGGAGGATGTCGCTACTCCCCCAGTGCTCTGCCAAGGACATGCCGCACTGCCGGGGAGAGTGCAGCAGCAGGACTCCTGAGCGGATAGTTGGTGGTGGGGGATGGGGATTGGGTGAGTGGTGGGTGGTGGAAGAGGGGTGAGCTGAGGCGGGAGCTGGGCACTGCAGGGTGGATCTGCCTAGAAGTGTGGCTCTGTCACTCCCTTTCTGCCACACATGCACGCATCAGGTCTTTCTCAGGAGCTCTGATCACCACCTTGGGCTGAGCATTAGATTTTCCACAGGAGCTGGGGTTGCATCATCTTGTTTATAGCTGTGACCTATCGTCTATGAAAAAGAGAGCAGGTTTATGTTACACCTTTTCCAAGTGGCCAGCAAGGGGCTTCCACACAGGTAGGGGAGGGGAAGACAAAGGGGAGCACAGGTTGTGGACTTGTGGCGCCCAGATCGGATCCTATATGAGCCTGCTTGTGTGCGAGTGCACTTCCACATGTGTGTGTAAAAGCATTATCCGGTATAGGGTGGTGCTCATGACCCTCTTCTCTTCCCAGTCTTCCAAATCCCTCTGTCCTCAGGAAAGGCCAGTCGCGTCTTGTCTTGGCCCTAAGAGACGTTAAAGAGACATCTGCTTCCACCCTAGGCTCCCATGGGCCATGCGCATGGACGCTATACACGACCCCCAGCATTTGGCATCCAGGACAGTGGATCACAGATCCCGAGTTCCTGTGCAGCCTGCCTTCGGTCTCTTATAGCGGCCTGTGGTGGTCATCTAGCCTGCTGTGTGGGTTTTACAACGGTAGCATCTGGGGCGGGTTCTTCCCCCGCTCAACGTGCGCCCTCTGCTGGTCCATTGCTGCCACTGCTCCTGAGCCGCAGGAGCCTGGGGAAACGTTCTTCACCTAGGTCCTTCCCTTCTCATTCTCGTTTCAGCCTTCCTCCCTTCCTCATCGCTCCCCTGTGTCCTGGATATCCTGACCTATCAACAGCTCCAAGTCCTCAACAGCCCCTCCTCACAGGTCCCTCTCTCCTTGCTCCTGGTAGCCCTCGTTGCCTAGAGACCCTGCTTCCTAGAATTCTCTTTCTCCATCCTTTCTCAGGGACCTGGGGGCAGCCAGGGGGCCTTGTACTCCTTAGGTCCACGTACCTCTACTAAGCCACTGTTCTTTTTCCTCCATAAATCCACGCCAAGCCACAAGACACCGTCTCCTTATGTGCCTGCCCTTGTCCTGCCGGGCCTGTCTCCTTCAGTTTCAAGCTGCGGGCCTGCTAGTCTGACGTCTCCCTTCTCAGAGGTCTCTCTCTCCAGCATTCTTCCCAGACACCCTCTTTCCTCTCTGCTCTCACATTCTAGTGCCCCCAGTCCATTCTTGGAGTCTTCCCTGAGCACACCCATGGTTCTTGGTATTCACAGGGAAGGGCCCCAATTCTACTCAAACCCCCCGTCCATTGACTCTGCTCCAGCCTAGGGTGGCTGGGTGCAGTGAAGGGAAACACACATGTGTTTTGGTTGTGTGTGGGGTCATGCATCAGTCTCCAGTGGCCCAAGGCTTTCCTACAAGCCTTGCTCAGTGCTCAAGCTTATTGCTCTGCCCCTTTTTTAAGTTAATTAATTTATGACAGGGACTTGGTAGGTAGCCCTGGCTGGAACTTTCTGTGTGGACCATGGATTGTGCTGACCTGGAACTTCTGTTGATCTCCCTTCTGTCTCCCTAATGCTGGAGTTGTAGATGTACCCCACCACACCCAGCTACTTATTTTATTTTTTAATTTTTTTCCAGCTACTTATTTTAATAAAACAGTTTTCAGGTGCATATGATAGCTTATGTCTGTATGCCTAGCAACTGAGAGGCTGAGGCAGGAGGACTGCTACGAGCTTGAGGACAGCCTGGGCTACAGAGTGAGATCCTTCCTATCGAAAAACAACAACAAAGCATATGAATTAAAGCCAGACCTAGTGGGACATGCCTTTAATCCCAGCACTTGGGAGGCAGTGGCAGGTAGATCTATGTGAGATCGAGAGCAGCCTGGTCTACATAGCAAAGGCCCCCTGGGGCTACGGCGAGACCTACCCTGCCTCAGAAAAATAAGCAAATAGACAAAACAAAGTGCATGAATTACATTTTGCAGGAGATATTCTAAGCATCAGCTCAGTGCATATGGAACTCAGTGAGGTTCAGTCTAATGACTATACAGATGAGGTATTTGGAGCGCCAAAGAGACTGAGTGACCCCTGGGCAGTGCTGCCTGGTCTCGGTGCTGTTCCTGCTCCATTCCTCTGAACTTTCTGAGATGTCCCTCCTCCCATCCTTCCTAGCAGCCGAGGCCTTGCTGCCTAGGTCAGTGAGAATTTATTTACTAAAATGTCATTCTAGTCGGTGAGAAGAGAGGAGTTGCTGAGTGGATGGTGCTGAAGCACTAGGCTGGCTGTCTGGAGAAACAGCCTCGTTCTTTGCCCAGTTCCCTCTTTGTACCAACTTTGACCTGTTGTCTTTAATGTCGGACACTTCTGCAGTCAGATGTCACTCAAGAGGCTGAGGGAGACTACTGCCCTTGGATTCTCCCTGGGGGACCTGGCCCCTTTCACAGGTACCAGCTGGCTGCAGAAATGCTTATTCTACAGCCAAATGTGCCCAGGTGATTGCCCCTAAGATTTAGGCCAGAGGGCTGCTGCCCACCCCCTTAAGCCCTTGTGTGCACACGTCACTTAACTCCACAGCCAGGGAGCTGATGACCCCAAAGCTTCAATTTTGGACTGGTGGCTGGTATGCCGTTCTCCAGGCTCACCCACTAGCAAACACCCAAGTCTGCTGGACTTACAATTACGCACTCATGAAATAACGGACTGGGGATCTTGTTAGATGGTAAAGATAATGAAGAATCCATCTATTATATGCAGCAAATTACTTATCTAGGTAGAGTGATGTCATCTTCCAGTGGCCAATTCCACACTCCCTGCATCACAGGCTGTATACATCATGCGCAGCTCTCACCCATGGGGTGGGGTCAGATATGGATGTGTAGCTGGGCAATTAAGATAATGTCCGGGGGCTGGAGAGATGGCTCAGCTGTTCAGAGCACTGACTGCTCTTGCAGAGGACCCGGGTTTGATTCCCAGCACCCACATGGCAGCTAAGAACCATCTTTAGTGCTGGGCACGGTGGCTCATACCTTTAATCCCAGCACTCAGGAGGTAGAGCAGGCAGATCTCTGTGAGTTCAAGGACAGCCTGATCTACAGCGTGAGCTCCAGGCCAGTTGGGACTAAAGGGAGTCCATCAAAAAAAAAAAAAAAGATAATGTTGGTGGCCACATGTGGCCTGCATTCGCCTACACTTTAATATATTTATTATTTTATTTTATTTTTTTATTATATTATTTTAATTTTATATGTATGAGTGTATTGTCTGCATGTATATAAGTGCACCCATGTTGTGCAATGCCTGTGGAGGTCAGAAGAGGGCATCAGATTCCCCTGGAACTTCAGTTACTGACAGTTATTAACTGCCAAGTGGGTGCTGGGAATCGAACCCAAGTCCTCTGCAAGAGCAGCCAGTGCTCTTAACTGCCGAGCCATCTTTCCAGCCCTGAAATAGGAGAACTTTTTCTTTTTCTTTTTCTTTTTTTTATTTTTTTTTATTTTTGAGACAGGGTCTCTCTTTGAGTACCAGCTGTCCTGGAGCTCACTCTGTAGACCAAGCTGGCCTTGAACTCATGGAGATCTGCCTACATCTGCCTCCTGAGTACTGGGATTAAAGGCATGTGCCACCACGCCAGGCTAAAATAGGGGAATTTTTATATGATCTTGATGAGGGGGTATTTTTAAAGCACAGTGTAAAATCCACAAGTCATTTAATAAAAGATTGATAAGTTTGATGATGTTAAATTTTTTCTATGGAAAAAAGTCTATGAAGTATGAAAAATCAATCAACATACTTTGAAAATAGATCTGTAATATATATTATCTATATCTATATTTCTATATTGAGAGAGAGAGAGAGAGAGAGAGAGAGAGAGAGAGAGAGATAACAGGGGTTGGAGAGATGGTTCAGTGGTTTCTTAACCGCTGCTCTTGCAGAAAACCCAGGTTTGAATTCCAGCACCCACTTGGTAGCTAACAACCATGCCTAACTTCAGTTACAGGGGAATCCAGTGCCCTCTTCTGACATTCACGGGCATTGCCTGACACAGGTGCACTTACATACATTCAGGCAATACAGTCATACATATAAAATAAAAATAATATATTAAAGACAACAGGTTAAAGTTGGTATGAACAAGACATTGGGAATAACACCTGTGTTGTCTCCACCCACTGCAGATCTTGCTTTAATGTTTTTAACCTCAGAGATGTGGCTGAAGAGGAGTCGAGAATGAGGTGGCGGGTGCTGTCCAAATCTCCTTCCGGGAGAACCAGAAGGAAGTTTAAACTCATCTCAGCTAAAACTTAAGAGGGAAGCTAAATATGCCTAGAGGCATTCCTGACTTCCATCTCTGCTGACAAGCCAAGTGTGCCCCAAAGTGTACCTGTGAGGCACGCTCACACTTCAGAAGTGTGCTCTGGGACCCTGAGCTGAGCATGCCTGAATGTATGCCTGGCATCTTTCCTGGCATCTGTTTTATTTTGAGACAAGTTTTCCCTAGATAGCCTGGGCTGGCCTGGAACTTACTGATCCTCCTATCTCAACCTCCCCCGTGCAGGAATTGGAGGTGTGTGCCACTGTACCCAGTGCCCCATCTTCTTGAACTATGGTCTTAAAGTGAGCATGTCTAGGAATCTGCCTGTCCCTGAGGTTCTTTTCTGTAGGAATGTATGTCCCTGATAAACCTTTGTTGGGGAAGGGCGTAGCTATGCTCTCATTACTGATGCAGGGAATAAATCCTCATTAAAAAAAAAAAAAAACCAAACAATTCTGGGCTCAGTGGTTAAGAGCACTGACTGCTCTTGCAGGGGAACCGGGTTCGATTCCCAGCACCCACATGGTGGCTAAGAACTGTCTTAGGCCCAGCGTGGTGGTGCTTTAATCCCAGCATTTGGGAGGCAGAGGCAGGCGATCTCTGTGAGTTCAAGGCCAGCCTGGTCTACATATTGAGCTCCAGGTCAGCAGGGACCAAAGGGAGACCTGGTCTCAAAAAGACAAAGAAAAAGAACTTCTATTTTATTTGTGTGTATACGTGTGTGCAGGTGACCCGCACGTGTGCGTGTATGTGCACTCAGAGGCCAGAAGTTGGTGCTGTCTTCTGCAGTTGCTCCCTTTTATTTTATGTGTCATGGGTGTTTTGCCTGCATGTATGTAAGCATACCACATGTGTGCATTGCCCCCCAGAAGTCAGAAGAAGGTGTCAGATCCCCTGGAACTGGAGTTATGGATGTTTGTTAGCCACCATGTGGGTCTGGGAACTGAACCCGCCTCCTCTGCAAGAGCAGTCAGTGCTCTCAACTGCTGAGCCATCTCTCTAGCCCCAGCTCCCTCTTAAAGACATGTTCTCTCATTGAGCCTGGAATTCACTGATAGGCTAGCCTGGTTGGCCAGCAAGTCCCAGGATCCTCGTGCCTCTGCTTCCTCAGCGCTGAGATTTTTGGTATGTACCACCACACCTGGCTTTTATGTGGGAGCTGGGTATTGAAATCAGATCCTCACATTTACATGACACTTTACCACCTAAGCCATTTCCTCAGCCCTAGTATGGCTATTAGAGTGTGAAGCTGCACAGTCCATCTGTCTCAAAGGCTCCATTTTCCTGGACTTCCCAGTCAGTCTTCCTGGAACATATTTTATTTTATTTATTTATTTATTTATTTATTTATTTATTTATTTATTTATTTTTAAATAATTTTATTTTTGGTCTTTTTAAAAATTATTATTTATTTTTTTTTTTTTTATTGATGCTTTGTGTATTTCATACATCATTTTCCAATTCAGTTCAGGAATATTTCCCTTTCCCTTCCCCCCCATCCCACCCCACCCCATCCCAGATCATGCATTCTGTCATAACTGTCCTGCATCTTTCTCTCAGTTTTTTTTCATTATTTAGC
>VZQC01014331.1:1150648-1184591 GCA_009823505.1 Rhizomys pruinosus | reverse complement strand
TTGGTCTTTTCATAGTGTCCCACAGTTCCTGGTTGTTCCACTTTTGTGTATTTTTAAATTTTTCATAATCTTTACTCGAGGTTTTTAGTTGTTCTGTGTTATCTTCCAGGTCTGATATTCTTTGTTCTGCTTCCTCCATTCTATTTCTGAGGCTTTTTCCATTCCTTTCCTCTTGATTGGATGAGTGTTTGATTTCCTTTTTCATTTCATCTTCTGATTTCTTTAGTATTTCCACTTCCTTTTGGAGCTTCTCAATCTTTTCCTGTAGCTCTTTGCTTCACTGGTTGGTTTCCTTAATTTTTTCAACATGGGATCTTTTCAGTGTTTCCACTTCCTTCCGGAGTTTGTCACTCTCTCTCTCTCTAGGTCCTTCTTGAGTTTTTCATTCTCTCTCCTAAGTTCTCTGACTTGTTCTTTATAGTTTTTTATTTCTTTGAGTACGTCTACAATTGTACTTCTTTTTTAAATTTTTATTTATTATTTTTGAATGTGTATGAGTGTACTGTCTGCATGTAGGTTTGTGCACCCGTGTCGTGCAATGCCGTGGAGGTCAGAAGAGGGTCTTGGATTCCCCTGGAACTGGAGTTCTCCTGGAATTGGAGTTTCAGATGGTTCTCAGCCACCAAGTTGGTGCTGGGGATCGAACCCGGGTCCTCTGCAAGAGCAGTAGGTGCTCTTAACCGCTAGGCCATCTCTCCAGCTCCCACAATTGTACTTCTAATATCTGTGTCCTGGGCCATCCCCAGGGGGATCCCGCTGTAGGAGTCTTCCACAGGATTGTTAGAACTTGGTGTGGAATTATCCTGCACCTTTCCCATGTTGTGTCCCTGGCATGTGGGTTTCTTTTTGCCTGTATTCCAATGTGAATCCCAAATGCCCCTTCACTGTGTTGAAGGCTTGCTTTGCTTGCCTCCTTCAGATGCCTTCATTGTTTGATTGATCTGTTTTTCCTTTTTTCTCCTTGCTTATGGAATGACTTGTCTAAATTTTAGGCTTTCTATTGGAAGTCTAACTCACTCTTCCCTTTCTGTTCTGAAGTTTCTCCAAAGAATCCACTTGGACACTCTTTCGGTAATCCCGGTTGGCGAGAGGTGGAGGTGTGGGGGTGTGGGGGTGGGGATTTGGGCGGGTTCCTGTTTTGCTTGAGCTGGAGTACCTGTGCTTCAGGTAGTCTTGGGAAATCCCTGATCTCAAGGCTCACAGTGGCAACAGGGCCACCTTTTACACCAGCTAGGAGGACAACTCCGCCCCCACAGCCACACAAGCCAATCAAACCAAAGACGATTGAATCAAACCAAACAACCTGCCTGGTGCTCCTACCTGTGCCTCAGGTGGTCTTGGGAAATCCCCGATCTCAAGTCCTCTAAGCTCGTCTTAGCCATGCCATACTGTGGTAGGTGTGCTGACAGCAGGCGAGGCTGAGCATCAGTGCAGCAGGTGCACGGGGAACTCACTATGGTTTGACTCAATTTTGTTGTGAATAAACACGGTTGGAGGTATAATCTACAATCTCTGCTCTTGCAGAGGACCTGGGTTCGATTCCCAGCACCCACACGGCAGCTGAGAACCGTCTTTAGTGCCGGGCGTAGTGGTTCGTGCCTTTAATCCCAGCACTTAGGAGGTAGAGGCAGGTGGATCTCTGTGAGTTCAAGGCCAGCCTGGTCTGCATAGTGAGCTCCAGGCCAGCTGGGACTAAAAGGAGACCCTGTCTTGAAAAAAAAAGTAAGATTGGAATAAAGGAACCTCTGATGGCCAGTGACCACTATCAAGTGAAATCAGGATCACTTGGTGAATTACAGTCAAGGAAACTGGCGTAGCATCTGTTCTAGTTACCTTTCAATTCTTGTGATAAAACACTCTGACCAAAACTAACTTGTGTAGGAAAGGGTTTATTTCGCTTACATCTCCCAGGTCTTAGTTCATCACTGAGGGAGCCCAACATAGGAACTCAGGGCAGGAACCTGAAGCACAGACCATGGGGCAATGCTGCTTACTAGCTTGCTCCCCTGGCCCATGCCCAGCCTGCTTTCATATACAGTACACAACAACCTGCCCCAGGGTGACATCTCCCACATCACTCAACAATTAAGACAATACCCCACAGATGTGGCCACAGACCAGTCCAATAGAGGAAATTCCCCAATTGAGGCTCCCTCAACCCAGGGCCTGTCAAGTACACAACAACCTGCCCCAGGGTGACATCTCCCACATCACTCAACAATTAAGACAATACCCCACAGATGTGGCCACAGACCAGTCCAATAGAGGAAATTCCCCAATTGAGGCTCCCTCAACCCAGGGCCTGTCAAGCTGATGCTTTTTTAATAAATTGATAATGTAGAAAGATACAAATGTGTCTATATTTCCTTTTTAGAATGTTTTATTACTTTTTATTGCCTGCATGTATTTAAGTGCACCCATGTTGTACAATGCCCATGGAGGTCAGAAAAGGGCATTGGATCCCTGGAACTGGAGTTACAGACTCTTGTTAGCTGCCATTTGGATGCTGGGAACTGAACCTGGGTCCTCTGCAAGAACAGTCAGTGCTCTTAACTGCTGAGGCACCTCTCCAGCCCATCTGTCTTCCGACATGGTATGCTTATGACATTTGCAGCAAGAGGATTATGGATGGAGCTGGTATGTCAGTTTAAGGAATCTGGCTTAAGATGGGGCAAGGGTTTTTGGCAACAATCTAGCACTGGTGCCTGGAAAGGTTCAAGGGGTCGTGGCTTGGGTTCAAGCCCGAGGGTGTTGGGCGACCTGAAGCTGTTGACGGAGCAGACAAGCATGCTGTGATTTTTTTTTTTTTTTTTTTGGTATTTTTGAGACAGGGTCTCCCTTTAGTCCCAGTTGGCCTGGAGATCACTCTGTAGACCAGGCTGGCCTTGAACTCCTAGAGATCCGCCTGCCTCTGCCTCCCAAGTGGCTAGGATTAAAGGCATGAGCCACCACACCTGGCTCTTTTGGATTTCTGAAGGCCAGAAGTCTTCAATCAAGGACAGCTGGGTCTGTGATCTCCAAAGGCTTGCTTCTTCCAGTGTGGGGGTCCTTCTGGCACTCCTTGCATGTACCACCGTGGCTCCCATTTGTACCCCCATCTTCACGAGGCCTTTTCCCTGTGCCTTTCTGGGTCTTGCATAGTCTCCTCCTTTTGTTTATGAAACACCAGTTACTGGATTTAGCCTTCTTTCCAGTCAGGGTCACTTTCCCAGGTACCAGGGGTTAGGGTCAGCCATATTTTGGGGGTGGACATTCTTGAAGCCACTGCTGTACTTTCAGGAGTGGAAGGAAGAACTTTTCAGTATGCGTTTACTTAAGCTTGATGACCTATATACCTTCGGGAGATGAAGTAGGCAGACTGGTAACCAGTGGCCAGGGCAAAGGGAATGGTGGGGGATAATTAATGAGGGATGAAAACCCAGCCAAGTGGAAGGGCCCAGCCGGCCACCTCCTGAAGCGTGCAGTGGAGGATGGGGGATGAGAAGTGACTGCCCCTCTGTTTCCATCTGTCACGGAGCCCAGGGTGCCCACACAGCTTCCCCTTTCCCTATCTCCCTCCAAACACAACACACACTGTACACTGGACAGAGGCCGTCCTGGCCTAAGGACATGGAGATACGTTGTGTAAAGCTTCAACATCCTCAGGAAGCCTGTAGGGGAGAGTAGCCTGGAATCCCATGGGAAAGGCTTGCTGCAAGCCATTCCCGCAGCGCCAGGCCTTGGTGTGAATGCTATCTGAAGCCATAAACGTGAATAAGCTCTTTTTTTTTTTTTCTGGCAAGATGGTGGGATATTTCATGGGTGATAAAGAAAAAGAACAAGGGGCAGCCCTGAGCACCTCTGATGGACTTCACTTAGCCCCTTTCCCATGGGCTGTCTGGAGTGAGGTCTTTGTAAGTAGGATGAAACCTTGGACCCCTAGACCCAGATTCAGATAGATTCTGCTGAGTGTTTGCCGGGTGGAATCCTGAAACCCGGTTCATTTTTGCTTCAGGGCAGAGTGGCCTTCTAAGCACTCACTGTGGAACTGTGCTCTCTCTCACGTTTGCATCTACTGTCAACATACAGTAGGTGTTCACTGGATGCTTGTTCCATTGAGTTCCTGGTCATGTTATGTTAAAAAAAAATTGTTTGGAACCCAGGCTGTTTAGGAAAAGGTTTGGAACCCAGGCTGTTTAGGATGACTCATTTTGGCGGGCGGAGAGAAGTCAGTGGGCTGTGAAGAGTCTGCATCCAACCGACTAGGGTCATGGGTCACAGGGAGGAGGAGGAGGAGGAGGAGGGCCCGTAGGTTAGTCAATATCGTTCGGGGGAGGGGCGAGGGGGTGGCTCACAGACCCTGGAGACACCCACGAGGTGGGCTCAGCAGGGCTTTGGCTTGGCCCTGGGCGGAGGATGAGAGTTGGGGTGGGGGAGACGGCGGCGGGAGCGCAGCGGGCTGGCAGCCGTTGCTTTTTCCTTCCTTTGAGCGTCATCTGACGCTGTCTGGGGAGGGCGCGGACGAAACCTGATCCCCAGGCCCCGTTAATGTTTAATCAGAAAGGATCGTCCGATGGGGCTGGGGTGGCGTGATCTCCCAGCCCCCAGGCGTCGAGCACCCACACTCTGGAAGGCTTCCGCCGGCGCCCACGCACCTGCTTCATTCACGGACGGCTTCTCTTTTCTCAGGGTTGTCCAGCCCTGAGGCGTCAGGCCGCGCTCCGAGGGACGGCGGTGCCCGCAACCTCGAGTCCCGCACCCAGGTCCTTCCGCTCCCCATGGGCCCCAGCTGCCCCCCGCGGCCACCTCGGCCGCTGTCGTTGTCGCTGCTGCTGCTGCTGCTGCTGTCGCTGCTGCTGCACCCCACGGGCACCGGTGCCCTGGAGGACGAGGACGGCGACTACGAGGAACTGGTGCTCGCCCTCCCGTCGGAGGAGGATGGCCCGGCCGGCGTCGCCCCACACGTGGGCACTGCCACCTTCCACCGCTGCGCCAAGGTGCGGGCGAAGGACGCCAGGCCCTGGGGATCCGAGCGGGTGTCGCTTTCCCTCCAGCTTCAGTGTCCCCTCTGAGGGAGCTCTGTGATGGCCTTCTGCTCCACCGGCCACCTGGTGCGGGCTCGGGAGGGCCAGCCCCACGCGCAGTGGGCGGGACTGCGGGGGCGCGTGGCTGACTCGGCGCGAGGCTGTGGGGGAACGAGGCTGCGGGAGCTCGAGGCTGCGGGGAGGAACGAGGCTGCGGGAGCTCGTGGCAGAGGGGGCGCGCGGCTGCAGGAGCTCGAGGCTGTAGGGGAACGAGGCTGCGGGGGCGCATGGCTGTGAGCCCCAAGAAGGCGGCGGAGGACGCACCGCGCCCCTCGCCAGAGCCCAGTGAGGTTTGGCGCGAGGCGGGCGCGCCCAAGGGCTGGCAGAGAGCGCCCCGCCAGCGAAGGGGAGAGCGGGGAGGTCCAGAGGGAGGCGGAGAACTGTTCTAACAGCACATCCTGTTAGTGGTTGGAAAAGGACACATTAAAGGGTCCCAGCGCAGTAGTTCCGGACGCCTGCTGTGGCCTTGTGGGGCTTAAATTAGGGGACGGGTGTGGAAGCTGCCGACTGGTATTGGCGATTTCGGAGGCTGAGTTTGCGCAGGTATCCGCGGGTGTCTGGTTGGGGTCAGTTTCCCCAGCACCCCTGTACCTGGTTCTGAGCTAAGGGAAGATCCTGCCAGGGATGGAGCCATAACCTCCAAGTTAACCTTCTTCCCAGGGTTCTGCAGAGGTTTTGTTGCCTCCGGTTGGAGGGATTGGATGCTGAAGTTGTTTCCCCTGACACTGCTTGGCTAGTTATTTTGCCTGAACTTTCGGTAAAAGGGAGATGACAATTCTTGCAAAAGGGCTTGTAGGTCACCTACATGGTGACCTCAGGCTGTAACCCAGTGAAGAGATCATTTGTAGGATTGTCAGTGGCTGCAGTGCGATCTCCTAGCCACAGTCTCTCTGCTTCAAATCACAGACACTGAGGCAGAGGGGGATTTTCCTTCTAAGAGCTGCCTGGCCCAGCCAGTGTGCCAGTGGCGGGATGTCAGGAACTGAACTCAAAACACCCTTTACAAAGTTTCCTGAGCTCTGAACCTTCTAGACAGATGTGGTGTTGCAGCCAGGGAAATAAAGGCCATTTCTAAAATCAAGCATGCCTGAAATTCTGATGCTCAGGGAGCGGAGGTGGAGGATGGTGACTTCAGGGACAGTCTGGGCTACATAGCAGGACCCTGCCACAAACAATGCAAATAAGGCAGTTTGAGTCACCACTGCCGCAAAATAAGTGTCCCCGGAAGCAGTGAGTATCCCATTTTGAGAGGTAAGCAGAGGCTGGATTCCCATCTGGACTGTGTATTTGAAGGTGTCTTGTCCCTGGTGGAAGTTTCAACCAGGAACTTATTTGTGGGAATCAAATTTGGAATGAAAACGTTTTTGGAAAACAGAAAGGGATTTTAGACCAATTTTTTTTTTTTTATTGCAGTCATGAGATGACAAGGCCCAGAGAGAGGGGTACACCCCTGGCTTCCAGGATGACTCTTGGAATCATTGCACAGAGCACCCTCCAGCTAGACGGATTCTCAGTTAGCAGAGGGCATTTCAGATCTTTGATGAACAACTAGAACCCAGAAAATGAAGATGGCAGAATTTCCTTCTAGGAGAGAGTACCATGAATGAATGTAGTTTGGGGAGACAGAGGTGCGTGCATGCCTGCAGCCCCCAGTCTGTCTCCTGAGATGTAAAATGTCCTGAAGTCATTGATAGCCTTCATTTATTCCACTATTGTGAACACATTTTTTTTTTTTGAGACAGGGTGTCCTTGTAGCCCCCAGCTGGCCTGGAACTTAGTATGTAAACCAGGTAGGCTTTGAACTCACAGAGATCTGCCTGCCTCCGCCTCCCGAGTGCTGGGATTAAAGGCATGCGCCACCACGCCCCACCCCATATTCATACATTTTCTGCATTGATTGTGAGAGTATGTGGCTCAGGCTCCCTTGACCTGCCTTCTTTAGTGCCCAGTGCTGCTGTTATAAAATCCAAGTGAACTGGAATCCCCGAATCCAGTAGACCCTGATGGTTTGAACAGAGGTCTGTGGACTGACTTATTCTGGTGGGAGTCAAAGGGGGCGTATACAGCGATATAGGAGATGAGGGCACTGGTAGGTTGAGGCAGGGACCAAGCAGAAGCATCCACGTTGGACTTCAGCTGTCAGGTAGTGAGGAATCACGAAAGGTTCCTGAGCAGGTGCCTCTGTTTAGAACCGTCGGAGCTGGTGAGAGTGAAGACCAAATCAACTCCCCCTTGAGCCCTCACCCTAGACCTGCTCCCTGTGTGGAGGTGTTGTGCTGGCCCTTCTGTCTGCATTTACAGGCACCCAGCTAGGGGTGTACACACCCATCGATTTTGACTGTCCCTACAGATGTGCCCTGGGGGGGGGTAGATGTGTGGGGCTCAAAGAGGTTGAGTGACTTGTCTATAGCCACATGCCTCCAGTATTACTGGAATGAGGCCACTGCAGGTCCACTGGGGCTCACACATCATCTGTTTCTCTTGCTTCTCTGGGACCAGGATGTCTGGAGGCTGCCTGGCACCTACATGGTTGTGCTGATGGAGGAGACCCAGCGGCCACAGACTGAGCGCACTGTCCGCCGCCTACAGTCCTGGGCTGCCCACCGGGGCTACATTATCAAGGTCTTACACCTCTTCCATGAACTCTTCCCCGGCTTCCTTGTGAAGATGAGCAGTGACCTGTTGGGCCTGGTGAGCCACTCTCTTGGGCGTGGGACTCCACAGGAGGGATGGGGCCACTACTTCCATGTCTGGACTGGCCTTGGTGTGCCTGCCACTGAGAATGGCTCTAGCCTCGGCTGATGAGCTCTTACTAGGCCCCAAGCCTGGGGGCTCCTGGCTTCATAAGCTTGACTACTTCCCAGTCTGTGTCTACATTTCTTCAGAAATGTGAGAAATAGAGTACAGAGGGCTCACCTGACAGCTGGCAGCAAAGCTGGGCTCGCACCCCATGCCTGCCTGCCAGCGTCTTCGTGCACATGAGAACCTGTGGAGAGTGGAACATCTTTGTACAATCATGACTCAAGGGGGCCACATTCCTCTGCCACGGGTACTGCCCCTGCCACTGCAGAGCCGGGCTTCTCTTCTGGGGCCGGGCCACCCTTCTCCCTCATCCCTCCCAGTGTTATGTCTTTCTTGGCGTAAAGTGGTGAAGGGGGTACAGGCCTCGCGAGGTCAGCCCTCGCTTTTATTTTCTTTCCCACGGTGGCAGTCCTGCTTCTTACACTAGCTCTCTTCCTCCTGGGGTGCTCTCAGCCTCCCACACACTGAGGCCCCGGCTCAGGGACTTGCACAGGGGGTCTCATGTGTTAGTCTTCTGGTCTCAGTGCAGAGCAGTCCCAGGGTTTAATCTGGTTCATCGTCCCATGCCTAAAGGGCTCTGGTCTAAGTCCTGTGAGGCATGAATGGGGTTTGGACAGGGCCTCGGTGCTAGAGAACATTTCCAGGGCCTTCTGTCCATGTGCTGTGCACTTAACAAACATCTGCTGTGCTTTGCAGATGAAGTAGCCATGGGTCTGCCCCTCAGGCTCACAGTGAAGCTGGAGATAGACCAGTGGATCCGAGGACAGTTATCTGGTGCTGTGTGTGCAGCACAGAGAGGAACGAATAAAGTGCCCATAATACCAAGTGGCAGGCAGGCGCTCACTGATCAGGGCTGCCTCCTCCTTCTGCACAGGAGGCCACGGCATTTGCCCTGGAGTCCTGAGCCGTGGCACCCAGCAGCCTGGGTGCCAGTTCCAGTGCAGCACCTCTCTAGCTTGTCTAACCCTGGGCAGGTACCTCTGTCTCCTAGGACTCCCGTCTGTAAGCAGGATGTGATGGAAGCCATCGTTTAAGGACTAGTGGGGAGAGTGTGAAATTTGGGGGGAGGGTGAGTTATGATAGTGTCTTTCTCTGTAGCCCAGGCTAGCCTCAAACTCATGATCTTCCTGCCTCTGCTTCCTGTAGTTGCTACCACACCCAGCTGAGTGTGTGTAGTCTTCAAGCAGATGATGAGTATAGAGGCAGACAGAGTGAATGAGTTAGGGCTCTCTGGGGATGCCGAGGTACCCAGAGATGCCTTGGACCTTCAGGTGGGGAGGGTAAGGAGAGGAAGATGAGCCAGGGAGGCAGGGCATGATTGAGGATGCATCGAGGCCAGAACCTGGATAGGAGTCTGGAGCAGATCCCTTCTCTCCGTTAGCTGAGCACAACAGTAGCCTCTGCCTGGGCTCTGGTCTGCAGGGTCACTGCAAGGGGAGGAAATGGAGGTAGCATGGGCACTCTGATTTGGGGGTGAAGTCCAGGCAGCACCTGCCTAGAGCTGGTCGTGGCCTGGCTCCCAGGTGAGATGTGGAGCCCAGGGTCCTTGTGACCAGCACATAGGTTCAGACACCAGAGTGGGACAATAGTGGAGGACACTGGTCCCTGGTCTTTCTTCTGGGCACCGTAAAGGAACCTTTGGGATGATGTGGGTAGGTGCGGGGTGAGAATGAGGGCAGCAGTTGGCTCAGGTGGGTGCAGGGCTGCTGGGGTGGGCTGCCACTAACCAAGGAGCTTTGGAAGCTAAGTGCCTTGGCTCTCTGGCTTCCACAGGCCCTGCAGTTGCCCGGTGTGAAGTACATCGAGGAAGACTCCTTTGTCTTTGCCCAGAGCATCCCGTGGAACCTGGAGCGGATTATCCCAGCGCGGTACCAGGCAGAGGAGTACACACCCCCGAGTAAGGCTTCAGTAAGCCCCCAGCCTCCACGCACTCTTCTCTGACCCCTTCTTCTCCTGCCGGTGCCCTGGCTTCTTCACTGCGCTCTTCTCTTTTTCCCATTACTCCAGACAATGCAAAACCTTCCCTAAGTGAGCCTCCTTTCTAGCATCTCACGCTTGTTGGCTTCCTCCCCCCATTTGGACTGGCCCTGCAGGCTCCATTTCCCTCAGGGGAGAGACTAGACTTGACTGACTCACTGTCTATAGGATGCCCAGTCCTGTACACAGGGGCGACCTCTCAGCGGGGCAGAAGGCACAGCTCACCTTGGCTGCTCCCACCTAGATATGATCTCTCTGCTCCTCTGCCTCTGCATGAAGTGCAGTCAGACTGCCTGAGGCTCCCTGCATGTGCTACTGGATCCTCACGTGCCTAATATGTCTTGTCTGCAGAGATGGAGGAAGAGGACCCAGGAAGGAGGCCTGGGTCTGGTAGGCCCTCTGAGAGTCACTGAGTCAGGGAAGGCTGAAGGTCACCTGCTTTGGGGAGAGGATGGGGCGGTAGTGCTAGGCCTCAGATCTTGAGGGGCTCAGTCTTTCCTTGATAATTGTGCTATCTTGGGGGCACCCTTCTCTCTGAGCTTCTTCCTCAAAATGGTATGGAGGCCCGGCCCTCCTCATAGGGAGGCTTCTTGAAGTGCTCTGAGACTCCAGTGAGTGAAGGACAAATGCTTTTGAACTGAGGGGTGCAACACCTTCTGAGTTGGGTCATTGTGACCATAGGGCTTTTACACACAGCTGGAATGGGGGTGAAACACCTGGCAAGGTTGGCTGCAGCAGGGTGAGGGGCCTGTGGCCAGGGAAGACAGGGCTGGCTCCAGGATTTGCTGTGCCCTGTGGGCCGAGAACTGTGTTGGAGCCTTGGGCTCCTGACTTGGCTAGCTCAGGGTTGAGGAGGACAGCCCCTGAGTTTCCCGGGGCTGCTGTGACAAGGTCCCATGACCTCAGGGCATGAATGTGCGGCTTCTTCACGGTGCTGGAGGCCAGGAGTTTGACGTCAGTATGACCGCTGTGCTGCCGGGGGCTCCCTCCTATCTTATCAGGGAGAGGCATCTGTGTTTTTCTCCTGATGGATGGCTTGGAACGCAGAACTCTCATCTCCACCTGTCTTCACGTGGCTCCTCACTGAGTCTGCCTGCATTCTTTTGTAAGGGCACAAGGCATCAGCCTTAGGCTACTTGGATGACTCATTCATCTCACCAGAGGTTCCTAAACATATCATACCCTAGCATGGTATGATGGGGGAGGAGGGTGGCTTTTCTGGGGTCCCACAGGCCTGAAGCACTTGGACCCCTTTCTGTCCCTCGGACAGCTGTGGTGGCCTTGTCCCTCACTTGCTCCTACCGGTTGTAGAAATTGGACAGAATGGAAGACTAGTGGAGAGCCCATTCTGTGTTATTTTTCTTCTTTTTCAGACAGGGTCTCCCTGCGGCCCCAGCTCTCCTAGGAACTCGCTATGTAGACCACGCTGGCCTTGAACTCACAGAGATCCGCTTGCCTCTGCCTCCCGAGTGCTGGGATTAAAGGCTGTTCCGCCTCCGTTCTGGGGTTTTATGGGAGCTTAGGTTAGTGGAGGGTGTCTAGGTACTGTTGAGCTGGGGCAGGGCAGGGCAGGCACAGGTGCATGGACGGCTGGCTGGGGCCACGTGCAGACCCTTCATGGGGAGGCCATATGGCAGAGTTGACAAGCGTGGAGCTGATTTCTGTTTACAATCTTAGATTTCAGCACTCTTGGATCTGTGTGACCTTGGGTAAGTCACTGACCCTCACCAAGCCTCAGGTTCCTCTACAAAAGAGAGAAAATGATAGTTCCTTCCTGGGGGCTCTTTGGAGGGTTAAAGATCTACAGCTACAGAATGCATCTTTGCAATGCTGTATTTTGGGCCTTTTCTTCTATTCAACAATAGTTTCTTAAGGCTCACTGTTAGGTGCTGGGGATACAAATGTGAAGGAGATGAAATGGGTCTGTAGAAAGCTGATTTGCTGCTTGAGCAAATAGCTGGGGCATGAGTTAGTTCTGGGTGAAGGGAGATTCACAAAGTCTGGCAGCTGGGAGTGTCTGAAGTTCTCGTGCATGGTGGGAGAGGAAGGAATGAGGCAAGGCTGTGCTAAAGAAAACTTAACTCTGGGACTGGAGAGGTGGCTCAGTGGTTAAGAGCACTGAGTGAGTGCTTTTGCAGAGGACCTGGGTTTGGCTCCCAATGCCTACATGGCAGCTAACCATTAACTCCAGTTCCAGGGGATCTGATGCCCTCTTCTACCTCCTCAGGCACTGCATGGCGTGGGTGCACTTACATACATGCAGGCATTACACTCATACACATAAAATAAAAACAATAAATAATAAAGTTTAAACGAAGTCTGGGGAGGTAAGGAAGGATCACAGGTGACATTACTGTGGATCATCTAACAGGCTCTCGTGAGCTGGGGAATTAGATGCAGAGAAGGTCAGGGAGAGATTGGAGCAAGGTGGCCACAAGCCACGGAGTGCCAGTAAACCTCTGGAAGGCAGGAGAGGCAAGCCAGGTTTCTACCCTGGACCCTTCAAGGGGGTGTGGCCTGGCCAACCCCTTGGTTTTGAGCTTCTGGCCTCTAGAGCTGCAAGAGTTAAGTTGGTTACTATGGCAGCCACAGCTGCTGTGGCTTCCAGCAGCATTCACCTGGGACTGCACCTCTCCTGGCTGCCGCTAGACAGACAACAGTGGACAGGGTCACTGTTACAGGTAACAGCCCTGGAAACCCCTAGTAGGCAGCCTCCTGGGGTCTCCTGCTGCCCCCCAATCCCCAGGGACTGAGCGCAGGGCCTCAAGCCTGTTAGGCAGGTGCTCACCACTCTAGCTAGATTCCCAGCCCCAGAGAAGAAGTGGGCTCTTCCTTCCTGTTCCCCCCCCAACCCCCCATTCTTCTTCTTGAGGGCCTAAGTTGGCTCTCCCTGACCCTTCCACACCCTCCACTTGGCCCGCACAGGAAGTGTCTTGCAGCCCTCACTCCATCCATCCTGGTATCTGCTTAGAGAATCCGACCTGTCCAGATGAAGCAGCGGGGTGCAGTTAGAAGGTTCATGTGGGCGTTCTGCACTCGGTAGAGGAGGAGACAGCCTGCGTGGCCCTTGGGGATGAAGCTGTGGACTCACAGCCTTGGTCTCCTCTCTGTGAAATGTGCTGACCAGCCAGCCAGGATGCCAGGCAGCCCTGTTAGTCTCTTTCTGTCTTTCCAGTCTGACAGTGTTAGTTTTGGAATGCTTCTGTTGTTATTTTGTACGGAGCTGGACACCTTGGCTCGCCTCCTGGCTCTGTCATTTGCTGGCCGCAGCCATGGATAGTTCCTTACCCTCTATGTGCTGTAAAATATTCAATAGCAGGAAGTATGTGAGGTTCTTGGGGAGACCACACGAGCTAATATCCTGACACACTTACTGCAGTGCCCAGGGTGGTAGACAACTCTGTGTCTGCCAATAAAATCAACCTCATGGTGTTCTCTCTCTTCCCACCAATGCTGCCATGGTTAGATGGGGGTAGCCAAGTGGAGGTGTATCTCTTAGACACCAGCATCCAGAGTGACCATCGGGAAATTGAGGGCAGAGTCACCATCACCGCCTTCAACAATGTGCCCGAGGAGGATGGGACACGCTTCCACAGACAGGTGAGCGTGACCTTCACTCTGGTTTGGTGGTAAGGGCAGAAGTGATACCCCCAGAGCATCGTGTCAGGGCTGCCTACCCGTCCCTGCCATCAGCTGTTGGGGGGATGTCACCTGCTGATATATTGCTGGGTGAGGGGGGTCTCTCTCACATGGTCCCTGTGTTAACTGAGCAGGCCAGCAAATGTGACAGCCATGGCACCCACCTGGCAGGCATCGTCAGTGGCCGGGATGCTGGCGTGGCCAAGGGTACCAGCCTGCACAGCCTGCGTGTGCTCAACTGCCAAGGGAAGGGCACAGTCAGCAGCACTCTCATAGGTGAGTGACGCTCTAGGTCCTGGCCTCTGTGTGGAGGTCACCAAACCTCAGCAACTCTGAGCCGTGGCCTCTGCCACATGCTTCAGGGTGTCGGAGGCCTCGCAGGTCACGAGTGCGGATGGGGAAGCCGAAGCCTAGTGGGCAGAGCTCAGTCTGGGTGGTGTCCAGGTCAGTGCTCTTCCTCAGTTCCCTACTGCTCTCCTGGTGGGAGCTTTTAAAGTGCTTGCTTTCGCCATGCTGATGAGATTTGTGTAGCCCTGAGGACCTGAGCAGGCTTCCCCAGCTTCTTCTTGCTTAACTCCAAAGCCTGGGGATTCACTTGTTGGAAGAACTACAACAGATTTTTCCAGACTTTTGCTGGGCACTCCATCAGTCCACTAGGCAGGCATCTGGGAGGACTCCCGTAAACTAGAACTGTGGCGGACGGACAGAAGAGTCTGACTTACTATAACCAACCCCTCAGGTGCTGGCTCTGAGTTGGCCCCAGCCGCATATGGGAACCACTCTGTGCCCATGAGCTCAGCCTGGGACTTTAGAGTATAGGGTTTGATGTTTGTTCTTCCGGTCAGCGTGTAGGAAGCCCCCAGTGCCTTACGGGGCAGAGGGGGCGCAGCATGAGGGAGCTGTCACTTGCATCTGCCTGCAGGCTCCTCTTTTGTTCACAGCTGAGGGGAAGTGTCAAGTCTGAATGCAACGGGACCTGAAAACCGCAGCTGTGACCACCATGTCACCTGCACCTCAGGGCATGTCATTGCCCCTTACCTCTCCTCTTCCTAGTGTGTAGGGCCTCCCTAGATATCCCCTAGGAGCATGGCTCCGAACTCCAGGTCCCGTCATAGCCATAGCCCTCCGGGGACATCCAGATCCAGAAGATTCTGAGAGGCTCGGCAGCCCTGTGTGGGAGCCTGGGCGGAAGAGATGTTGTGGGGTCACAGCAGCCAGGGTAGATCCAGGTCTCCAGGCCACAAGGTAGCAGGGTTAGAGCTGTCCCAGGACAGGCAGGTGGCAGACAGTGTGTACTATTCAGTCCAAGTGGAGAGCAGTGTTTTGCTGAAGTCAAGGGGAGCCACGCCCCCAGGGCTGAGAGTTGTAGGGGTTCCAGGGGGCCTTTAACCCAGAGACAATCCAAGCGACATTTGTCCCTGTTTTACAGAGGGTGGGTCAATAGCTGGTGAGTGGGTGCCAGGCAGGGTGGGGGTTTGGGTGCAAAACTCCAAATATAATGAAGGGACTTCTGAGCAGGCCTCAGAGGGAGGTGGAAGGTTGTGAAGTCCCAGGGAGCCCAGGAGACCCTCTTATTTCTGGGGACTAGACTTGTCCTCTCTGCCCCCTCCGTTTCCTGGAAAGGCAAGGGACAAGTTTTGTCGATGATCCTGTAAATTTTCATATGCAGGTGTGGAAGACCCATTGTTAACAGACTTCCATGCGCATGCTCGCACTGACTCCTGTGATCCCATCCATGGGCAAGCTGTACTTTACACACCAGGCAGGCAGGAGATTATGGCAGCAACTGACCTCATTAAGTATCCCAGGCTGTCATCTACCTCATGATCTTGCCCCACCTCCTAGCTCCTTTAGCCTTGGATTTAATCTTTCAAATAAGTTTTTTTGGTTTCTTTTTCTTTTATGTATATGAGTGTTTTGCCTACATGTATGTAAGTGCATTGCATGAATTATGCAATATTCACAACGGCTAGAAGAGGTCTTCATATCCCCTGGAACTGTAGTAGGTGGTTGTTAACCGCCATGTGGGTGTTGGGAACTGAACTGGAGTCCTCTGCAAGCAGTGCTCTGAGCCACCTCTCCAGCTCAACCTTGTTTTCATCTTTAAGTTGTGCTTCACTTAGTCAGCATCAGAGGTGGCAGCAGCCTTGGCTCTCATCTCCAGCCAGCAGATTACTCAGAGGGAGGGTGCCAGGACACAAAGCAGTTCATCATGTCGGAGCTCAGTTTTGTCCCTCTGGCCAGGTGGGGGCCACATTTCTGAGGCTCATCTGAGCTTCTGGCGTTAGAATCCCTTGAACTTTTCGCTCGTTCTCTGTATATTTGGGCTCAAGGACTTCATGAAAATCCAAGTCAAGTTAGTTTCTCCTGGTTCAGTTCAACTTTGTATTCCTCAGGGGAGTGTGGGGAAGGGCTTAGCTCAGCATGCACCATTGCTAGTGTGTACACGCACTGTGTGTGCAGTGATGTAAGCCAGGCATGTACAGATTCCTTTTAAAACCCTCTTCACAGTTATTATTATTAATTATTATTATTAGTGTGTGAGCACATGTGCGTACAACTTTCAGGAGTCAGCGCTCTTCTTCCACCATGTGGGTCTTATGGATAGAGCTCAGGTTGTCAGATTTTGTAGCTAGTACCCTTTCCCACCTAACCATTTCACCAGTCCTATATTATTGTATTTTATTATCTATCTACCTATTTATTGTGTGTGTGTGTGTGTGTGTGTGTGTTTGAGAGAGAGAGAGAGAGAGAGAGAGACAGACAGACAGACAGACACAGTGCACATGTGGAGGTCAAAGAACTCATGGGAGTCTGTTTTCTCCTTCCAGCATGTTGGTCCTTCGGAGTGAACTCAGGTTGTCAGGCTTGGTGGCAACTGCCTTTACCGATGAGCCATCTTGCTGGTCCTAGATTCCTTTTACAGTATGGAATACAAGTGTATCTATATAATACACAATAACAAAAGTTCTCATCCATCCCTCCTGTCCTGTTAGAACCAATATTCATAAGAGGCTTGGAGAGATGGCTCAGGGGTTAAGAACACTGGCTGCTCTTGCAGAGGACTGGAGTTCATTTCCCAGCATCCATATGGAGCCTAACAGCCATCCATAACTCCAGTTCTAGGGAAACCAACACAACATGGGTGCACTTACATACATACAGGTGAAATATTCATATACATAAAAACATTAAAAAAAAACCTAGCACTTAATTTTGGGTGTTCATTTTCTGATGTTGAAAGTGGGGAAAGGATTCCTCTTTTTTTTTTTAATTTTTATTTATTTTTTGTATGTGTATGAATGTATTGTCTGCATGTAGGTCTGTGCACCCGTGTTGTGCAATGCCGCCGAGGTCAGAAGAGGGTGTCGGATTCCCCTGGAACTGGAGTTAAAGACGGTTCTTAGCCGCCATGTGGGTGCTGGGGATTGAACCTGGGTCCTCTGCAAGAGCAGTCGGCGCTCTTAACTGCTAGGTCATCTCTCCAGCCCAGGATTCCTCTTTTAAAACTAGTGTTGCCAGGTGTGGTGGTGTACACCTTTAATCCTAGCATTTGGGAGGCAGAGGCAGGCGGATCTTTGTGAGTTCAAGGCCAGCCTGGTCTACAGAGTGAGTTCCAGGACAGCTGGGGCTACAGGGAGACCCTGTCTCGAAAAGACAAAAAAAAACCAAACCTAAAAAACTAGTGTTTCTTAGGCTGGAGAAATAGCCTAGCGGTTAAGAGCACCGACTGCTCTTGCAGAGGACCCGGGTTCAATCCCCAGCACCCACATGGCGGCTGAGAACCATCTTTAACTCCAGTTCCAGGGGAATCCAACACCTTCTTCTGACCTCCACGGCATTGCACGACACGGGTGCACAGACCTACATGCAGAAAGTACATTCATACACATACAAAAATAAAATTAAAAAACAAAACTAGTTTCTTTTCTCTTTAAATTTTATTTATTTATTTATTTATTTATTTATTTATTTATTTTTTATGTGTATGAATGTACTGTCTGCATGCAGGTCTGTGCACCCGTGTCGTGCAATGCCTCGGAGGTCAGAAGAGGGCATTGGATTCCCCTGGAACTGGAGTTAAAGACGGTTCTCAGCTGCCATGTGGGTGCTGAGGATCGAACCCCAGTCCTCTGCAAGAGCAGTCGGCACTCTTAACCGCTAGGCCATCTCTCCAACCCCAAAACTAGTATTTCTTAAATTAATTTTTAAAAGCCTATTGTTAGGCAGTTTCGTAATACATATATTTTGGTCATTTCATGCCCATTGCCTCCTCTCCTCCTCTGAGCACCTTGTTGTTTTTGTTTTGTGATCCACTGAGTTTAATTAGGGTTGCTTCCATGAGCGTAGGTAGGGGTGTTATTTACAGGATCACAGGCAGCTTAACAGTGGCTACAACACTGAAGAAAATAACCCTTGTCCCCAGCAACCATTAACTGCCAAAAGCTCCTTACAGAAGAGCCAGGCCTCAGGACTCCCTCACCATCCATGATAGCATATCTGTGGGCCCCGTCACGAGTGCAGTGGCCATGCTGTGACCGGAACACAGCCTTTCACAGCACCCTCCCCATCCTCCAGTTCTTACACGCACCCCCCCCCCCATTTGTGATCTTCCCTGAGCCCTGCGGTGGGAGGGGTGGCTGTGGATGCCCAATTTACGGCAACAAAAATGTTTAGAAGGCAGTTTAACACCATTTAGCAAAACAATAGCAGGTGCCCTTCTAGGGCTTGTGACCTCCACAGACAGAGGCTTCTGACCCAGTTCATAGTACCAGATGTGAATTCCCTCCTGTGGATTGGGCCACATAGCAAATGAAAAAGTGGCTGGTTACCCTCATAATAGCTTGCTGCTATTGCCCCAGTCGTCATTACTGGCCTGCCAGGATGGTATTGTAACTCTCAGGGCTTGAAGCTGGGTAAGACTGCTGACTTTTCCCTCCAGAAGCCTGCATAGCACCCTTCTGGACTATGAGAGCTGGCCGATAGGGAGGAAGCTTCCAACCCAGTTCTGGTTTGAATTCTCTGTCTTGCAACAAGTGCGTGGTGTCTTCAGCAATAAGGTCTCACATCTGGTTTTGTGGATGTTCAGCACCTTTAGTCATGAGTCCAAAGGCAGTCCAGGGTCAGAATTCTTTCTTCAGGAATCCAATCTTTTCTCCTGAAGCCTTTAATGGATTTGTTGAGGCCCACTGTGGAGTATATCTACTTTTTACTCAGAGAAAATGAATAGATGATTTAACTGTCAGTTGCACATAAAGATAACTTCAGAGCCGCATTTAGATGGATGTGAGCATGGATCCAGCTGCCAAACTGCCGCCAAGTGATGCGTCCCATTCTGCCTCTGAGGGAGGGTGGAGGAAGCAAGCATCATTCTCCAGGAGGTGACGTGGGCTTTGTCTTTGCAGCCCTGCAGTTTATTCGGAAAAGCCAGCTAACCCAGCCTGCTGGGCCATTAGTGGTGCTGTTGCCCCTGGCAGGGGGGTATAGCCGGATCCTCAACACAGCCTGCCAGCACCTGTCAAGGACTGGGGTCGTGCTGGTTGCTGCAGCTGGCAACTTCCGGGACGATGCCTGCCTTTACTCCCCAGCTTCTGCTCCGGAGGTACGTACCAGTGCCGCTTGCTCAGAATAAGGGGAAGGTGGCAGGTGGCATCTCTTCTGGATGAGCTGCCCTGGCTGGAAGTGGTCAGAGGCCCAAAGGGTAGGACGCATGCCTCCCTTCCTCCAGCCCCTGTGCACAGTATGTCCCAGGCAGCCATGCCTGCATTCCTTTCCAGCTCTGCCTTCATCCTGCAGGTGTCTGACTGTGGCCCTTCCCCCTCTCCAGTCCCTCTGCTGTCCCCTGGGGGGGAGCAGAATAGCACCCTCAGCTTTCTCCCCAACTCTGCTTCCCCTTCCACTGTGAGAACCTGAGGCATGCGGTCAAGCACCAGGTTCTCACTCCTGCCCCATCTTCTGGCCTCTACATTGTCCAGCTCCCCACCCATGACTGATCTTTAGTGAGGCAAGTAAGACTGGGGGACAGCTGTGGCCCCAAAGCCCTCATGCGATGATCTGCCCCATGTCCGGGGCTGTGGCAGGTGCATTCTGGGAGAGGCTTCCCTGGAGGAGCTGACAGTGCATCCTCATCGAGCGAGATTTCCAGGGGACCTACTGTGTGCAGGGAGTGCATCTGGCTCATCCTCACCTGAGGGAGATTTGCAGGGCACCTACTGTGTGCTGGGAATGCAGAGGCGGAAATGGTGCCTGTCCCACTTCACTGTGGCCTGGTGGTGTGGGGGGTGTGGGTGCAAGCCTGGGTGCATGTAACCTGGCTTACCCTCCCATGGCTCTTTTACTTTGTCTGTTCTAGACTTCCCAACAGTACTATGCCTACCTAATAATACAACAGTTCCCACTTGGGCTTTGCACTGGAACACAGGCTCCCTTTGGAACTGGGATAGGGCCTGGTAGGAAGCCCCAGGCAGGGCGAAATGCCAAGGTTTCCCCGGAGAGTTACATTTCTCCTGGGAGGGAATGTTTCAGTGGGATCCGGACAGGAGTCTGAATTGGCCAGCCAGAAGCAAGGTGTGCTCTCCCCCGTGGCTCCAGCCTCTCTGTTACCCACCTCAAATTCTCAGGTCATCACAGTTGGGGCCACCAATGCCCAGGACCAGCCACTCACCCTGGGAACCTTGGGGACCAACTTTGGCCGCTGCGTGGACCTCTTCGCCCCTGGGAAGGATATCATTGGTGCCTGTAGCGACTGCAGTACATGCTTCATGTCACAGAGCGGGACGTCGCAGGCTGCTGCCCACGTGGCTGGTGAGTCATCACCCCACTGTCCAGGTTACTGTGGCCCTTTGGCAGGCAGCAGGGTTTGTGCCATATCCTCTGGAGCCAGGTCCTGTGTCCTCGAGCAGACATGAGGCCCACCGTATGGTGGGAAGTTTCTCCCGCTGTAACAGTGCCTGCGACAATCTAGGTATTTATGCTGGCTCCCGGTTTCAGGGTGGTCAGTCCATAGTCACTTGGCCGCTTCACTTTGGGGCAATGCCACTGCAGGAGAGAGAGCAAAGCTGCTCTTCTTGTGTGGCTGGGAAGCACAGAGACCCACATCTCCTTCCAGAGTGCACCCCCAGTGACTGACTTCTTTCCATATGATGCATCTCCCAAAGGTTCCATCTTTTCCCACAGCTAGTGATCACGTCTTCAACATACAGGCCTTCGGGGCACATTTAAAAGCCAAATTTTAGCAATGCCCTGAAGGACACTGAGTCTGCCAGGGAAAAGGTAGGCAGAAGGAACACAAAGGAATCAGGGTTCTGTTGGAGCCCAGGGGAGGCCCCTGTACAGCCTAAGGGTCAGGGAAGGCTTCATGGGGAAGGCACGTCTGACCTGGTAGTGGGTAGACGAAAAACAGTTCCAAGGTCTAGAAGTACCAAGGGGTTTTATTGTCTGGTTTTCATCAGACAAGGGATTGCAGGTGGCTCAATTTCTGGGTGAGCAGTGTGTGTGTGTGTGTGTGTGTGTGTGTGTGTGTGTGTGTTTACTCCTGCATGTATATAGCAAGAGTCTTCCAGTTGGAATGAGGGCCAAGCCATCGCCATCCATAACCTTCCCCCCTCCCCCAGGCATCATCGCCAGGATGCTGACTGTGGAACCGGAGCTCACTCTGGCTGAGCTGCGACAAAGACTAATCCACTTCTCCACCAAAGATGTCATCAACAAGGCCTGGTTCCCTGAGGACCAGCGACTGCTGACCCCCAACCTGGTGGCCACACTGCCCCCCAGCCCCCATGGAACAGGTGAGCAGGGTAACATAACAGGGTGGGCAGTCTCTCCCTAGCCCTTACAAGAGGGCTGTCCTGGTTCTGAGTTGGTGACGTCTTCCTGTGAAGGTTTTCTCTCTCTTGCTGTGAACTGAGGCTTTTTCTAGCCCCTGGCAGGTGCTCCCCTCCCAGAACCCTTCTCATCCAGGCCTTGTTGTAGGTGAGCTGCTCTGCAGGACGGTGTGGTCTGCGCACTCAGGGCCCAGACAGACAGCGACTGCCGCAGCCCGCTGCGCCCCAGAGGAGGAGCTGCTCAGCTGCTCCAGCTTTTCCAGAAGCGGGAGGCGGCGGGGTGATCGGATAGAGGTGCCCTGGCCCTGTTTGTGTGTCTGTCGTCCCCCCTCGCCCCCTCCTCACCAGTCCCAACCCTTATTAGCACCAGAGGGTCGGTCCCTGTGTCTCCTGACCTCCAGTCCCCATTTGCAGTCTTAAAGGCCTGGGTTTAGGCTCCCTGGGTACAAGGCTTCATAGGGCCCCTTCATAGAACCCCTAGTCTGTGGTTTTGGAATTGTGGGGTTCATGGCCTGGACATGCTGTGTGAGCCTGCATGTGGCACGAGGGCACCTGGCCTGGAGGGCGAGGGTTCGGCACAGCAGCTCCGAAGCTTCCCAGGAGAGGCTGGGACTGGCCCTGGCATCCCGGCTTCCCGGCTCCGCTTCCCAGGGTCCCTGTCTGGGTTTTGTGCTCAAGCTGCCTGCGGCAGACCAGCTGTCCTGGAGCCTCTTGTTCCTGGCGTGGTGGGAGCCAGCCAGGCACCTGGGAGGCCCCCTTCCTACCCCGTGCCCTTCCTAATCAGTTCTTTCTACTGTGGCTCTCAGGCCATTGGGGGCCAGCGTGTCTGCCTGGCATTCAACGCATTTAGGGGTGAGGGCGTCTACGCTGTTGCTCGGTGCTGCCTGCTTCCCCATGCCAACTGCAGCATCCACAGTACTCCCGCAGCCACGAGTGGCCTGGAGACCCATGTCCACTGCCACCAGCAGGACCATGTCCTCACAGGTAGGAGTTCAGCCCACGCAGGGAATAGTCACAGGACTTGGTCTTCTAGAGTCTGAGAATCCATCATTTGGGGATCACGTGGCGTGATCCTCTTGTCAGCTTCCTTTTGAGTAAGAGGGGCAGAGGTAACATCTGCTCGGCGGCACCTGCTGCAGTCCAGCGGGAGGCTCTGAGGCCTGAAATGGGGGTGACCTAAGTTTGAATTTTTTTGCCATTCAGCATTGAGGGGTGTTCTTAGCAGCTCTCTTAAAATTTTTTTTTTATTAACTTTATTTCTGTATGTGTATGAATGTACTGTCTGCATGCAAGTTTGTGCACCCGTGTCATGCAATGCCGCGGAGGTCAGAAGAGGGTATCGGATTCCCCTGGAACTGGAGTTCTCCTGGAATTGGAGTTTCAGACGGTTCTCGGCCGCCATGTGGGTGCTGGGGATCGAACCCGGGTCCTCTGTAAGAGCGGTCGGCGCTCTTAACTGCTAGGCCATCTCTCCAGCCCAGCAGCTCTGTCTTTACAAGGGTGGGTGCTTATTAGTGTACAGCCTGGTGCCGGGACAAGGTGCACTAGCTGTCCTTGTCGTGTCTCACTGCCCTGCCTCTGCTCTAGGGAGAACTAATGGCCATTCTCTGAACCATGTCTAGGAAGTAGCAAAAGTCATGGATAAGGGATCTCTAGTGCCATCAGAGAGGATGGCAGCCCTCAGGCAGGGAAGAGGCTGACCAGTCCTGCGTGGATGGAGCCTAGGTGCCCAGGAGGGTTTGGAGGGGTGGGGAGCCACCTGGCAGCTCCTTCGGGAGCTGATTCTAGTGGCTGAGGAGCCACTGAAGGCTTCAGAGTGGAGGATGGGGTCAGGAGAGCCCTGGTGCACAGGACAGACCCACACGGGTCTGAAGAGTCCAGTAGGTGTCTGGAGCCTGGACCAGGCAGGCTCCACAGTGCTGCTAATCACACTTCTCTGGGCTCCTGCCTTTCGGAGTGTCAGCATCTAAGCCCCAGGGAACCAGTTAAGTCATGAGAGGCATAGACCCCTCTGTTTGAAGCTTGGCTCAGAGCCCCACTTAGCAGCCAAGGGTGCTGTACGTCCACAGATGAGTGTTTTCCTAAGTTAGGGCACAGAGAAGTCTAGTCATCATGAGCCCTTGCTGCACATAGGTCATGTCCTGGGTCTTCACACATACCACCTCGATTCTCTTCAGTGTCTCTGTAAGTGCTGCTGCACTCACAATGTTACAAAAGGGAAACTGAGGCTCAGTATAGCTGAGGTAGCCACTCCCGATGATTTTGCAGTCAGTGGTGTACATGGAGGAAGTCCTTAGGTGCTGTAGGCAGACGTGGGCTCGAGCCTTAGTTGCTGGTGGTAGGATGGGGAAGGGACTCGGGGCTGTGAGCACCGAGGCCTAGGAGCACCATCCATGGCAGGTGCTCCTGAGAAAGTTAGCTTTCAGGAGTCAGATGGCTCTCTCAAGGCTCCCCAGCTGAGAACCCAGGACTCAAGCCACCATCTCTTCTACTCTTGAGCTATTTTTGGGTTTCCTAAGCTTTAGACCTGAAAGAGTGGGTTCATGTGGGACCAGAGACAGGGTAGGAGGGTCCATCATTCCAGTCTCTGAGATGGCCATCCTCTGTCCCAGGCTGTAGCGCTCACTGGGAGGTTGAAGACCTTGGTGCTTACCGGCAGCCTCCACGGAGGCCCAGAGGTTGGCCCAGTCAGTGTGTGAGCCACAGAGAAGCCAATGCCCACGCTTCCTGCTGCCACGCCCCAGGCCTGGAGTGCAAAGTCAAGGAACATGGGATCTCGGGTCCCTCAGAGCAGGTGAAGGGAGCGGGGATGGCTATGTGTTTGGGTCTGGTGGGGTGGCTGACTGTCCTGTGTGCCCCATGCTACCATGCATCAGGGCAGGGTGGATGGGTTGGGTTTAGTGTTGGATGAACTGTGTGTGTGTGTGTGTGTGTATGTGTGTGTTTGTGTCGGGGGGGGGGAGAGGAGGGTGTCTGGGCATGGCAGGCCTGGTTTTGCTCTTGTCCAGATCAGCAAGGCTTCCTTTCCTCTTTTCTCCATTTTGAGCTTATGCACAGGGGACAGAAATAGTACCCGAGGGCTTCCACCAGCTACTTACCAAACCTGCTGGGAGGTTCTGGGCAGGGGCTCTGCAAGGTCTCTGGAACCTAGCCATGACTCAGAGCTGAGCAAGCAGGGAAGGTTGAAGGAGGGAAGGGCCTTGCAGAGAGGGCCCGAGGCAAACATGGCCCTCCTTTACACATGGGGGCGGCATCAGAGAGCCCTGAGAAGCCTGCTCTTAGGGGACCATGGAAGGCTGGATTGAGGCTGTTCCATGGGGCTGGGAGGCGGGCTGTAAAGCAGTGGCTGGGTGGAGAGACATTCTTGAGATGGTAGGATGACAATTCAGCAGGTCAGTGAGGCAGGGCTGGACTCAGAAGGGGCCAGAGCAGGTGGGACCTGAGAGCCACGGTCAGGCTTGCGGGTTGTCAGATGAGCTGCAGCCACACACGGCTCTGTGTGCTCTAATCAGGTTCTTGGCTGCTGAACTGAAAAGAGGCAGCAGGGGCAGAAGGGAGGTCCCTGCACTGATCTAGGCCCAGGAGGCTGAGTGCCTAGGCCAGGGTGGAAGATGGGGGGGAAGTGCCACAGATCTGGGGATGGGAGAAGGCGAGGAGTGAGCATGGGTCTAAGGGTTCTCAACAGTTGGAGCTGTCCTTAGGTAGCATGGAAGGCTGCGGAGGTGCTGGTGGGGGTAGATCTCTGTGCCTAAGGGCAAAGGATGGAGTGTTGGGGTTGGTTAGTGCAGGGAAGTATGGTTAGCCCCCAAGTCCCAGACACAGGCTTTCTTCTCCTGGACTCTGGCAGGTCACCGTGGCCTGTGAGGTAGGCTGGACCCTGACTGGATGCAACGTTCTCCCTGGGGCTTCCCTCACTCTGGGAGCCTATGCTGTAGGCAACGTGTGTGTGGCCAGAAGCCAAGGTACGGACACCACAGGCAGGACCAGTGAAGAGGCCACAGTAGCTGCTGCCATCTGCTGCCGGCCCTCAGGCCCACTGGCTCACCAGTGACAGCCCCAGGCCTACCTAGTGCAGCTGGAGGGCGGTGGGAACCCGGGAACTTGGTGTCTTGCTGGGTGTCTCTCCCTTGCACATGTGCCGGAAGTCCCTCCCTCCAGGGGGCTATGCCCCACATTCTGCAGTCAAAGGGACTAAGCTGCTGGGCTTCTGCCAGGGGGCACTTTGGCTCTCAAGCCTCCAGAATGTGTTGCTGTAGGGAGGTTATAAGGGAGACCTTTGGGGCCTGAGGCTCCAAATGGCAGTCTGGAGATGCGAGTGTGTGGTGCTGGGCCCCTCATGGCCTGCTCGAGTTGGAGATGCCCTTTGGCTTCCTGACTGGATGAGCATCGGTTCTGCATACCTCTTGGGGGTAGGGATGAGATCTAGCTAGTCTCACGGGCCAGGTCTGTGTCTTCCTTCCAGTTGCCTTCATCTCCATCCTAGGCTTTAGCCCTGTACAGATCACTGGCAGTGAGCTCCCACGCAGAGCTGCTTTTTCAGTTTGCAGTGGAGGGCCACATACGGCACGCCTCATCTCACCCCATCCCTTGTACTACCCTGCACAGTGCGTAGAGGCACCCCCACTTTATGAAGAAACAGGAACATAGAGGGGCCTGTCTGGTGAGCTCACACAGCCAGCTGCTATCAGGACACAAATGAAGAGTGGCTGAGCCCAGAACCAGGCTTCTTGGTACCAGGCTTCTTGGTACCAGGTTGGGTACCCTAATTTCTCCAAGCAGCCAAGCCTGGAGGAGCCCCCCAAACTGTACCTCAGCAGCTTGTTCCTGTTTGCTCCCGGGAACACAGGCCTTTTCCACAGCTACTAGAGCCCCATTCGCATGGGCTGGGCGGAGACAGGAGTGGCAGGACGCTGACTCCTTCCTCAGCACTTCCGCCAAGCCCACGTACGCTCAAAAGCATGCATCTCTCTGTTGGGTCTCTTCTGTTGCTTTTTTATAGTAAGCTTTCCTGGCCCATTTCACTTTTGTAACTTGGTATTTATTCCTGGTTTTGTAGCATTTTTATTATGTGGTGAACTTTTAGAATAAAAGCAACTGTGTTATGACTGGTCCGCACTGGGCTGCCTACGGAGCTGCTTGCTTGCCAGACACTGCGTTTGCTTGAATGGTCGGGTTCACAGGATTCTGACAAGGCCTGGAATGGGAACTTACTCCTTATGCCTGTTTGAGGAATAAAGTGACCATTTCCCTACAGCTTCCTGACCCCCTCACTTGGCCATGACCCTATAGGTGCTTCTGCAGTCTACAGTTGTTCCAAACTGAAATAAAGCATGCTTTCTGATATTCCACTGTACAAAGTGCAAATACCCCATGCATGCAGCATGGGACCCCCTGGTCCTAAAAAGATTTACCTCTACACAATCCTTGTCACAAACAGCTCTGCCTCAATGGGAAAAGTCCTCCCAGACTGGTTTTTGACCATTAGTATTACCTGTGGAAAGCACTCTAGAGTTGACAGATGCTAATGGCTCAATGCCAGAACGGTGTCTGATACCAGAGCCACTGGCACCTGTGCCTTCAGCCTAGTTGAGACTACCCCCTTCCCCAGCATGGCACAGGACCATATGCTGGTTGGTTAGACAGCCACCAGAGGTGACAGGCCAGAGCAAGGAACTCAGCTTGAGACTCCTGTGCAAGCTGACGCTTCGGGATGCGTCTGAAGGGCATGAGCCCCAGACTGGCATCCCTATATAAGCTATAGAGAGAAATCCTGGGAAGCAGACCAGAAAAGGCCTGCAGGGTGCACAGCCCCTCCCTGAGAGAGGCCCTCACTCACTGTCAGTGTAGTGCACAGAAGCAATCACAGTGCTGCCCACAGTTCTCTGCATAGCCCTAGTCTGAGACTTGGAGAAAAATGTCCATGAGACTCCAGCTCTCCATTCTTGAAAAATTTATTTTATGCTCTTAGAAGCTAAGAATTCTGCCACACATGAACCAATTTAGAATCCAGATTCTTCCCTAGCTTATCTCTCTTTTGAAATTTTATAAACAACTTTGTACACAAGAGGTAGCAGAGGAAAATTCCAGTCTGCTTGTTCCAAGCTCAAAAGATACTGCACACACCTCAGTATTAGCAGAGAGGGTGGGGCAAACCAGTTGAGTCTGGTGGCTCGGTGCTCTGGGCCCTACAGCTTATTCTAGCTGTCAGCAACCACACAAGCCTGGAGAGCCACATGTTGCCCATGGGGTGCTTGTCTGTCTGTCCCAGGATGCCTCGGGTCAGGACAGCAGTCCTGAGGTCGGCCTGGACTTCAGGAGCTTCTTAAGAACACAAAGCATTGAATCAATTGTGCAATTCTTGCTTGATCTGCAGACCACTGTGAAAGATTATAAAAACATCTTCATCCAAAAATTGGCAGTAAAAATGACAACTCTTCCAAGGCAAGCCTGCCCACAATTGTCACTTTGTGGTACTAGAGTAAAAAAAAGTCCTCAGCAGGTTCATGGACTGCAGCTGTTGGAAACCAAGTGGATTCTGGCAAAGTAGAAAGGATGCCCAGTGCAGCAATAAGGTAACAAAATGGACCAAAGTGAAGAGTGAGGACGATCCTGGTGTAGCTTTACTTGAGGACAGCAGGTGCAGGGTAGAAGGCGAGTCGTTTCCATAGGAAATAAGGGGACTGACTAGAAGTGGCAATTTCACTCCTGAATTTGGGCTCCTGAGTGCAGTTGCCAGTGATGATATCCTACCGGGTATCATCGCCAGCATTTCAGTGTGTGTCCCGCACAATCTTTCTGCAAGGAGGGGTGTGGAGAGACGGCGAGTTGGGAAGGGAAACAGTAGGACACAAGTGCTCAGAGTCAATTCCAGACTTGTAAACTTGTAAGAACACCAGAACCATACCAAATTTGCCACTTGCCTCTGTTTCCCCAAGGACACAGTTCTGCTTTCGAGCACTGGTTCTTCCATCTTCATGTGTTTGACCAAAGCTAGTACTGGCTGTGGCAGGTTACATACAGAATGACAAACTGAAGCTGACTGCACAGGAATTCCCACAACTGAATAGTGGGTCACTGAAAGGACACAGCACAGAGTGCTGTCTGCTTGCCATGTGTCCCCACAAATCCAAAAGCAACCAAAAAGGCACTTTGGGGCTGGCTGTGCCTATTTGACTGAGCAAACTGAGCTGACAGTGGCAACTTGGCACTTCCAAAGACTCCCCCAGTTCTGTGCATGGCAAGTGGAAAATAAGGCAGAACATGTAACTAAAGGTGAAACAGGGCTGACACCGTGAGCAATTCAAAATACAAAATGTACAAAATACAGGAACTATCCATGTAACCACAAGCTGATATGAGTGATGTCATGTTTGGAAATACAACGAAATGGATGGGTGCTCAATTGTTTTCTAGTTATTTCTGAGAAAAGTCTTAAAATCTTTACCTTTTCAGTGTTAGTCATGTTGAGGAGAATGGATTCTTCCTCTACATTTACACTACAATGAGTCTCATATAGTGTCTCCAGCCTAGATGTTTAACTCAATATACAGTCAGTACAGGAGGGGCCACAGGAATTATGTTTAAGTAAAAGCAAATGATTGCAGGTCACAAGACTTAAGACTACAGTTTATTCAATATGTCTCCAAGCATTAAAAAGATAATTTAAAAGAAGTCAAATTCAATAAAATTATATCTTAAAGTGCTTTCAATTTTGTTGTTTTAAAATTTTATTTTGGGAACAACCCATAACTTCAATGATCAATGTCAGAGAATGCACCCTATGTTAGAGAACATAGCTTTTTTTTTTTTTTTTTTTTAATTTTTATTGCTCATTTCAATCTTGTATTGGAAAATACCTTAAAGAACTTAATAATTTCACAAATTTTGATACTGGCAACATATCATCAAGGTCCAAGATTATGTCCAGACCTTTCGACCAAGCAGATCAGAAATTCTTTACAAAGAGGGAGACATATTAAATACAAAGGTCTATGTAAACTGGATTCAACTACTATTTTACAATGAAAAGGAATTTTTATCACACATTTTTACATCATTTTAAGTTGGATATTCCTATTTAATATTACTGTAAGATTAAAAATTTGCCCTCACGTACCTAAAGGCTTTTTTTTTGTTTTGTAAATATAAAACCAAAGGATTTTTTTCCTTGTCATCACAGAGAAAGCCACGGCTTTGACCCTTTGTCCCCACTCTCCTGTATTCATGTGTCAGAAGTCTGCCATCAGCTTTATTTTCTCAAGTCTCCATGGAGTGTCAATGCACAGGATTGCATCTGTGGGACAGACAGCTGGTTCCCATGCTGGAACTCGCCCAGCATCAAGCAGTTCCCAACCCTCCAGAGGCCTGACAAGGCTTGCCTTCGAACACATGGTCCTTGGTCGGTCACACATCTCCTGACAAGGCTTGCCTTTGAACACACGGTCCTCAGTCACACATTCTCCTGGCTCGGTTTCCAGGCTCTTCTAAGGGCTTCAAAGATGAGATTCTGGTTTCTAGAAGGTACAGAGAAAGCATCCTGTCTGGTCGGATGCTGGGTATGCTGCTCTAAGGATCGACATCGTCAAGGTCACTTCTTAGTTCACCAATCATCATGGGAGATTCTGAACCCTGTGGAAAAGAAAGGAGTTTAAAGATCCTACAATTAGCTGAAGCTGTTAATCGTTCAGCAAAGTGGCAGGATACAAAATTAACCTTAGAAAATCAATGGCCTTTCTTTACACCAAGAACAAGCAACTGGAGAAAGAATTCAAAGAGACCTTCCCACTCACAATAGCCTCAAAAACAATAAGATACCTAGGAACAAACCTAACCAAAGACACCAAAGACCTCTACAACAAAAATTTTAAACCCTTAAAGAAAGAAATTGAAGAAGACCTCAGAAGATGGAAAAACCTCCCATGCTCATGGATTGGGAAAATTAACATTGTAAAAATGTCCATTTTACCAAAACTCTTGTATAGATTTAATGCAATCCCAATCAAAATCCCCAAGAGTTTCTTCACAGGCTTGGAAACAAAAGTTCTTAAATTCATTTGGAGAAACAAAAGACCCCGAATAGCCAAATCAATCCTGAGTGAAAAGAGCTACACAGGAGGGATCTCTATACCAGATTTTAAACTATACTACAGGGCTATAGTCATAAAAACAGCCTGGTACTGGCACAAAAACAGACCTGTTGACCAATGGAACAAAACCGAAGATCCAAATCTGAGCACATACAATTTCAGCCATCTCATATTTGACAAGGGGGCCAAGAAACCACAATGGAGAAAAGACAGCATCTTCAGCAAGTGGTGTTGGCAAAACTGGATCACCACTTGTAGAAGAATGAAATTAAACCCCTACCTCTCACCCTGTACAAAAGTAAACTCCAGATGGATTAAAGACCTCAACGTGAAACCCCAAACTCTGAAGGTGATAGAAGAAAAAGTTGGCAGCAGACTACAAGACATAGGCGTAGGAAAAGACTTCCTATATCAGACAGCAGCTGCACAAGAATTAAGGCCGACAATTGACAAATGGGACCTCATCAAACTCAAAAGCTTCTGTACATCAAAAGAAACAATCAAGGAAGTGAAGAGAAATCCCACAGAGTGGGAGGAAACCTTCACTGCAGATACATCTGACAAAGCATTGATTTCCAGAATATATAAACTACTCAAAAAACAAAGAAAAAAGAAAACAAACGACCCGCTCAATAGATGGAGCAAAGAACTGAACAGAGACTTCACAAGCGAGGAATTAGAGATGTCTGAGAAACACCTCAAGAACTGCTCAACATCACTAATCATTAAGGAAATGCAAATTAAAACCACTTTAAGATATCATCTTACTCCAGTAAGACTGGCTAGGATCAAGAAAACAAATGATACCAAGTGCTGGAGAGGTTGTGGGGAAAGGGGAACACTCATCCACTGCTGGTGGGAATGTAAACTCGTACAGCCACTATGGAAAGCAGTGTGGAGAACCCTTGGAAGACTTGGAATGAACTTGCCACCCGACCCAGCCATACCACTCCTGGGCATGTATCCTCAAGACTTACGCCACCACAGAGATACATGCACGGCCATGTTTATTTCAGCTCTCTTCACAATAGCAAAGAGCTGGAACCAACCTAAATGCCCCTCAACTGACGAATGGATAGAGAAAATGTGGTACATCTACACAATGGAGTTCTATGCAGCAGTAAAGAAAGACGACATCACGAGCTTTGCAGGAAAATGGCTGGAGCTAGAGGACATCATGCTGAGTGAAGTAACACAGTCCCAGAAAAACAAACGACGAATGGTATCCCTCATCTGTGGATGCTAGTGCCAATTACCCAGTTGTAAGTATTTCTTGTGTAGGGCCCCCTGAGCTTCTGTACAAAGCAGTTGGACATAATGCATTTTGGAAACAACAACAACAACAGAAAATACTGCATCAAAGAACTGACTGAAACAGTGAACTTCTACTCAAAACAGTCAACGTCCCCATGGAAAATATTGAGAAAGACTAAGAGATGGAAAGCATGTTTGGCAGAGTGCATGAGCTCTGACGGGGTGGGGGAATGAGCGGGAACACGGGTCTAGATTTGTTAAAAATAAATAAATAAATACAATAAAAAAAAAAAACATAAAAAAATAAAAAAGAAAATAGATATAAGGAAAACAAGATGTTACAATTTTCTGAGTAAATCAGAATATTGGGGTGACTTGCAAAGCTGTATGTCTGTGGCCTGTACTAAGCTAATATACCAGGGGTGGAAAAAAAAAAAAAGATCCTACAATTAAAGTTAAGGAAGCCTTTTTGTACTGACTTCCTTACTGGTGTTCTGTAATTTAAGCATATCTTCACTGAGCAACTTAATTCTGTTTAGTAAAAGGTAATGGAACACAATACTAACTATTATACATTTGGGTAACTCATGATTAGGCAGAACACTTTCATTCAGATGATCTAGTTATCAGTCACTGAAAGAACCCGTGGACTGGCCTAATGTCATACTTTCTTTTTTTTTTTTTGGTCTTTTAGAGACAGGGTCTCTCTGTAGCTCCAGCTGTCCTGGAACTCTCTGTAGACCAGGCTGGTCTTGAACTCACAAAGATCCACCTGCCTCTGCCTCCCAAGTGCTAGGATTAAAGGTGTGCGCCACCACACCCAGCTCATACTTTCTTCTACATCCAATGGGCAATGTCTTATTAAACTGAATGAGCAATGGGAAAAGCAGAGAGAGGGACTGGGTACCAGTGACACCTGCTTCATACAGGTACTCCCTGTACTGGGTAGGCTCCGGGTCCTGCCTGAGTCTACACTCTGTGGGTGGGCTCTGGTTTATACATTTATTAATTTTGAAACCTACCCTTTACCTTGGGACTCATCCTACAAGGATGGGGAAAAGAGATTTCTTGCAGAAAGGGGAGGAAGGGAGGGAAGGAAAGAAGGGAAGGAGGGAGGGAGAAAGAATATATATGTATATATCTTGATATTTTATTGTTTTTACTTTATGTATATGAGTGTACCACCTGCATGCATGTACGTGTGCCCATGTCATGTAATGCCTGCAGAGGTCAGAAGAGGGCACTGGAGTTATGGGTGGTTGTTGAGCCCTGCCATGTGGGTGCTGGGAACCGAACCTGGGTCCTCTGTAAGAGCAGCCAGCGGTCTTAACCACTCACCCATCCATCTCTCCAGCCTGGAACAAAGTGCATTTGATAAACTAACATTCAGAAATGTTGAAGGGGCCCAGTCAAACAGAACTGTGTGGAGGATTCTGCCCTTTATGTAGCACCAAAGGAAAACCAATGAAAAGTTTCAGCAAGGGGCCTGGTCACAATTCAGGTAGGGGATTCTCACAGAGGTGCCGAGAGTATAGTGCTTAGGGTAAATGAAGACACAGGCTGGGATTGGCCTGGTATACAGGGTGCTATTTATGAGTTGTGGGATGCTGATGGAGCACCAGCTTCAGTGGTGAGCTGAGGGGGGTTGGGCTTGTTGAGGTGTGGGAGCCTCAGGAACTCACACTGGATGGTGTTCCTGGAATTCAGGAGTAGCAGCACATCGGTTGGTGGGTAGGGGTGAAAGTACTGAATAGAGGCAGCAGGACAGAGAAAAGATAGTTGTACAGCAACTTACAGGGCTCCAGAGGAGGCTGGACTGGGAAGGAGTCTGAGAAGGAATAGTCAGCAGGGTCTAAGGAAGCCTAGAGTAAGGTGGAAGGCTATTTCAAAAGGGAGGAGTGGCCAGCAGCCCTATATGCTGCTTCTGTCAGCTATGATGAGGCGTAAGAAACACATGGCCATCTGGCATGCCAACTGTGAGAAGAAAGGCTAGAAGAAGCTGAAAGAATGCACAAGCGATAAGAAAACAGGGACAGTGCAGATAGTTCTGGGCAAGTTTTGCTATGAAGAAAAGAGGGCCTTTTAAGAGGATGGAGAACTGTGTTGAAATATCTGTAGAAAACGCAGCAGGAATTTAAAATGGGAGTAGAGCCGGGCGTGGTGGCACATGGCTTTAATCCCAGCACTCGGGAAGCAGAGGCAGGCAGATCTCTGAGTTCAAGGGCAGCCTGGTCTACAGAGTGAGCTCCAGGCCAGCTGGGAATAAAGGGAGACCCTGTCTCAAAAAGACCAAAAAAAA
>VZQC01014331.1:1108567-1150421 GCA_009823505.1 Rhizomys pruinosus | reverse complement strand
ATGGCCAAGGACAGGCCAAGCCATACCTGCTGTGAACGCCCTTCCCCACTCCCGTCGGCGGGGCTGCTCTCCGACCCATGGCCAAGGACAGGCCAAGCCATACCTGCTGTGAACGCCCTTCCCCACTCCCGTCGGCGGGGCTGCTCTCCGACCCATGGCCAAGGACAGGCCAAGCCATACCTGCTGTGAACGCCCTTCCCCACTCCCGTCGGCGGGGCTGCTCTCCGACCCATGGCCAAGGACAGGCCAAGCCATACCTGCTGTGAACGCCCTTCCCCACTCCCGTCGGCGGGGCTGCTCTCCGACCCATGGCCAAGGACAGGCCAAGCCATACCTGCTGTGAACGCCCTTCCCCACTCCCGTCGGCGGGGCTGCTCTCCGACCCATGGCCAAGGACAGGCCAAGCCATACCTGCTGTGAACGCCCTTCCCCACTCCCGTCGGCGGGGCTGCTCTCCGACCCATGGCCAAGGACAGGCCAAGCCATACCTGCTGTGAACGCCCTTCCCCACTCCCGTCGGCGGGGCTGCTCTCCGACCCATGGCCAAGGACAGGCCAAGCCATACCTGCTGTGAACGCCCTTCCCCACTCCCGTCGGCGGGGCTGCTCTCCGACCCATGGCCAAGGACAGGCCAAGCCATACCTGCTGTGAACGCCCTTCCCCACTCCCGTCGGCGGGGCTGCTCTCCGACCCATGGCCAAGGACAGGCCAAGCCATACCTGCTGTGAACGCCCTTCCCCACTCCCGTCGGCGGGGCTGCTCTCCGACCCATGGCCAAGGACAGGCCAAGCCATACCTGCTGTGAACGCCCTTCCCCACTCCCGTCGGCGGGGCTGCTCTCCGACCCATGGCCAAGGACAGGCCAAGCCGTACCTGCTGTGAACGCCCTTCCCCACTCCCGTCGGCAGGGCTGCTCTCCGACCCGTTACTGCTTCCTGATTGCTCCTTCTCATTCAGCAAAGCTGTGGCGTATGCTAATGTGTCCTGCAGAGGTTTAAACACAAGCAGAAGTCAGGGACTGTTTCAGAGCAGTAATCACCCTCATAGGTCAGAGGTCAGGGGAAGCACTGGCAGCCTGGAGTTGCACTTTCCCCACAGCTGCCAAGGCATCCCCTGACCTCTGACCCCTATTAGACATTATGAGTCAACCTACAGTCCTCTTTTCCAGGCAACCAACGTGTTCCAATTTACCTAGTGTCCATCAGCTGCTGTCTTTTATGCAGAAATCCAATGGCTGCTTCTACTTCTGAGCTGTAGTTTCTTTTTATTTTTTAAATATTTTACTTTTATTATTTTCTTTTATGTGTATGAGTGTACTGTGTTTTACAGTGCCTTCGGAGGTCAGAAGATGGCATTGGATGCTCCAAACTAGAGTTATGGATGGTTGTTAGCTGTCATGTGAGTATTGGGAATCAAACCCAGGTCCTCTGCAAAACAGCCAGTGCTCTTAACTGCTGAGCCATCTCTCCAGCCCCTAACCTGTGGTTTCTAAGAACCTGTCACTAGTGGTTTCAAACCACACAGGAGCAAACACACCCTCACCTGAGCTGAGATGGTTCGCTGAAAGGTTTTTCCAGTTGAGGTTTCATTAGACACATTGCTCTGTGGTGTCCAATAATGCTCTGACATCTAGGAAAAAAGGCCAAACAGAGGTAACAAGTAAGCCCCCTTGAGCCCACAGTTCCATCAGACATCAGCAGCTGACAGGTACAGGTTTTAAGTTTACCTAGACTCCCATCACTTCAGTTACCACGGAGGAATGCCCTCCACTTTCAATCAGGACAACACTGCTTCTTCTTCTTCTTCTTTTTTTTTTTAATTTTATTTACTTATTTATTTTCATGTGTATGAATGTACTGTCTGCATGTAGGTCTGTGTACCCGTGTCGTGCAATGCCGCAGAGGTCAGAAGAGGGCATGGATTCCCCTGGAACTGAAGTTAAAGACAGTTCTCAGCTGCCATGTGGGTACTGGAGATCGAACCCAGGTCCTCTGCAAGAGCAATCGGAGCTCTCAACCGCTAGGCCATCTCTCCAGCCCTTCTTTTTGTTTTTTTTGTTTTGTTTTTAAACTTTAAAAAAATTTTTATTTATTTATTTTTTATGTGTATGAATGTACTGTTTGCATGTAGGTATGTGCACCCATGTCGTGCAATGCTGTGGAGGTCAGAAGAGGGCATCAGATTCCCCTGGAACTGGAGTTAAAGACAGTTCTCGGCCACTATGTGGGTGCTGGGGATTAAACCTGGGTCCTCTGCAAGAGCAGTCGGCACTCTTAACTGCTAGGCCATCTCTCCAGCTTTTTTTTTTTGGTCTTTTTGAGACAGGGTCTCCCTGTAGCCCCAACTGTCCTGCTGACTCACTCTGTAACCAGGCTGAACCTTGAACTCCAAAGATCCGCCTGCCGCTGCTTCCTGAGTGCCAGGAATAAAAGGCGTGCGTCACCACTCCTGGCTCTTTTTGTTTTTTTTAAGAACGAAAGTCCCTCACTGTATAAGCCCCAGCTGGCCTGGAGACTCACTCTCTGTAATAGACCAGGCTGGCCTTGAACTCCCAGAGATCCACCTGCTCTGCCTCCAAAGTCCTAGGATTAAAGGCATGGGCACCATGCCTGGCGTAAAAGGGAACGGTTCTTAGCTGCCAGGTGGGTGCTGGGAAGCGAACCCAGGTCCGCTGCAAGAGAAGATCGGTCTTTTAACTGCTGAGCCATCTCTCCCCCTAAACACTGTTTCTTTTTTTTTTGTTTAAATTTTTATTTTATTTTCCGGTATGTGTAATGAGTGAATGTCTGCATGTAGGTCCTCTGTGGCACCCGTGTCGTGCAATGCGCGGAGGTCAGAAGAGGGTCTCGGAGTCCCCTGGAACTGGATTTCTGGAACTGGAGTTCTCCTCCTGGAATTGGAGTTACAGACGGTTTCTTAGAGCGCCATGTGGGGTGCTGGGGAAATCGAACCCGGGTCCTCTCTCGCAAGAGCAGTCGATGCTCTTACCGCTAGGCTATCTATCCAGCCCCTAAACACTTCAACTGTTCCTTCTTAATCAAGAAATCAGCCCCCTGTTTTTCATCTACAAAGTCAAGACAAATGTTTATTGGTTCCCCCGTTATGTATGGTTTTATTTCCTCTAGTTTTAGTTACCCGTGAACAACCACATCCAAATATATTCAAATGAAAATTTCAGAAATCAGTCATTCTTAAGTTTTAAATTGTATGCTAGTCTGAGTATTGTGATAGAACCTTGCACTGTCCTACTCTGTCCTGCTTCAGATAGAAACCATTCTTTTGTTATGCAAGTAACTGGCCTCAGTCCGGTCCTGACTCAGTAACTCCCACTGAGAGCTCTAACAATAATCTCCATCTGGCCTCTCACCAATCCTAACGAGCAGTTCAAATCATTTCAAATACCATCACAAGAAGCTGAACACAGGACAAGATATGTAAGCGATATATCCGCTATATATCTGATTTATCTATAGTCTTGTCCTAGTGTCGGTTAAAGAGACTTTTTCATTTTTTCCCACCTTAGTAAGAGGTGCGCCTTGTTTTTTTGGAATAGGGTTTCCCTTAGCCCTAGCTGGCCTGGACCTCACGTATGTAGACCAGTCTGCCTTGACTCACAGAGATCCACACTGCCTCTGCCGTCCCAGTGCCATCAGCCCAGCAGATGTGCTATGTTTAATTACTATGTGATAGTTAGAAAAGTTCAGAATTTGGGGGTTTGGAAAGATGGTTCAGTGGGGTTAGAGCACTGGCTGCTCCTTACAGAGGGTGCAGGTGGCTATCAAGCAGCTGTAACTCTAGTTCTGAAGCCTCCTTCTGGCGTTTTTGTGGGTATTGTATCTATCTGGTGCACTTACATACATGCAGGCGAAACATTCTACACATAAGAGACAAATAAATACCCTACGGTTTGTGAATAGTTTGGACCTGTATTACCTTCTTTTGTAACCACTGCACAGCCCAACTCCAGTGGTGGGAATTCTCCTTGAAGTATTCTTTAGCAGCAGGACACCTGGGGATTGAGGAGATTATTACTAGTCAGCAAATGCTTTTATTTGAAAATACTCCCATTAGATCTATAGTACTTCATCTTGATACATGAACATTATAGTCATTAAAAATTATGTGTCTTTGTAATGAAAAATTTTTTTCTTTTACCTGGAGTGTTTTTTTTTTTTATTTTTTATTTCTTAATTTTTTTTTTGTATTATTATTATTATCTTTGTAATGTGTATGAATGTTACGTGTCTGCATGCAGGTCGTGCACCCGTGTCATGCAATGCCCTCTGCGGAGGTCAGAAGAGGGGCTCGGAGTCCCCTGGAACTGGAGTTTCGTCCTGGAATTTGAGTTACAGACGGTTCCATTAGGCCGCCATGTGGGGGCTGGGGAATCGAACCTGGGATCCTCTGCAAGAGCGTCGGTGCCTTAACGATGGGGGCCATCTCTCCAGTCCCTTACCTGGTTTGGATAGGTACCTTCATATGCTTAAACTTAAAAAGCCAGCAAGTAGGCACCCAGTCTCTCATGATGTCTTACTCTTATCAATCAGTTCTGCTAAAATCCAAAGCTACAAACTAAGATAAGCTGGGCCTGGTGGCACATGCCATTTAATCTCATGAGTGGTGGATCTCTGTGAGTTGAAAGGCCGCCTTGTCTACATGTGAGTTCCAGGCCAGCTGAGGCTACAGAGAGACCCTGCCTCAAAAATTAAATAAACAAACAAAAAGACAAAAACAAACAAACAACACCACAACCAAGAAAAAGGAAAGTCCCCCTTCCCTGACTCACAATAAACTGTATATTTAATAAATGACCACTTTATACAATCCAAACATTCTTTAATTAAAGTCAAAAACAAGAAAGAATGTATACTAGGTGTAGTACTGCACACCTTCAACACAGCATTCAGGAAAAAAGTCAGAGAATAGGTATATTTCATGTGAGTTTTGAGGCCAGCCTGATCTACGTGACTACATAGTAGCAACTAAGGCCACTAAGTGCTACAGATGTAAGAGCCTATCATCAAACCAACCAACACCACCAAATAAACAAACAAAAACCACACAAAACCAACCAATTTATATACACAAGAAAGGAAGATTAGGGGGAAAGTGATTCTAAAGCCCGCATAAGGAACCTTCTTTCCCTTTTTCTTTTTCATTTATATCCAGAAACTGTCTTCACTTTGAAGACAGCACTGAAGATGACACTGCCACTGGTGTGTGGCAGGGCATGTAAAGAGACAGATGCATACACAAACACTCACTGAGAAGCTGCTGTAGGAGACATGACAGTGGCCTTAGCACTACTTGGACATGTCCCACTTGATACACAGCCAATATCAAGTCTGTCTAACAAAGCTACAATTGTGGTAGGATAATACCTGTTTGTGTCCACAATCAAATACCATATAGAAAAAAAAAACCATGTTCATGTTTTATTTCAAGCAAGCCTCTGTTTAGAAAGTTCAAGTATAACAGATTAAACAGAACAGATTTGCATTCTTATTCTGATAAAGCCCAAGAATGGCAGGCTCCATGCTTAAGAACTGTGACAAGATGGCTTGGTACAGTCACAGGGAATGCAGTCAAGTCTGTGTAATAACCTTGGGTCACCTTACAGTCACAGATTCTGTTTGCCATGGACTACACAAGGTGTTAAGCCACAGTAAGGCTCCTCCTAACATCAAGAACCTGTGCCTCCCAAGTGTCCATCACTTAAAGAATGGACAAACATGTGGAATATGCAGAGAGTGACCACCCTCAAAAGAAGGAAATCTGATACATGCTAAAGGATGGATACACCCTGAAGACACTGCACTAAGTGAACAAGCTAGACATAAAGAGATGTGCTTCTGGCGTACCAAAGGCAGTTCNTTGGTCTTTTTGATCAGGGTCTCCCTTTAGTCCCAGCTGGCCTGGAGCTCGCTATGTAGACCAGACTGGCCTTGAACTCAGAGAGATCCACCTGCCTGGAAATGTGATTCAAAACGTGCTCTTAGTCATGGAAGAAATGCATTTTAGATCTATATTCACATAATTAGTCAGATTATCACTTAGCACAGTAGAGTTGTAATTTTATTTATTTTTTTTATTATTTATTTTTGTATGTGTATGAATGTACTGTCTGCATGTAGGTCTGTGCACCCGTGTCGTGCAATGCCGCGGAGGTCAGAAGAGGGTCTCGGATTCCCCTGGAACTGGAGTTCTCCTGGAATTGGAGTTACAGACGGTTCTTAGCCGCCATGTGGGTGCTGGGGATCGAACCCGGGTCCTCTGCAAGAGCAGTCGATGCTCTTAACCGCTAGGTTATCTCTCCAGCCCCTAAACACTGTTTCTTAATCAAAGTAATCAGCCCCCTGTTTTTCATCTACAAAGTCAAGACAAATGTTTATTGGTTCCCCCGTTATGTATGGTTTTATTTCCTCTAGTTTTAGTTACCCGTGAACAACCACAGTCCAAATATATTAAATGGAAAATTTCAGAAATCAGTCATTCTTAAGTTTTAAATTGTATGCTAGTCTGAGTATTGTGATAGAACCTTGCACTGTCCTACTCTGTCCTGTTTCAGATAGAAACCATTCTTTTGTTCAGCAATGTACTGGCTCAGTACTGTCCTGACTCAGTAATCTCACCACTGATAGCTCTAACAATAATCTCATCTGCCTCTTCACCTCCTAACAAGCATTTCATCATTTCATACCATCACAAGAAGCATGAACACAGGACAAGATATATATCTATATATCTCTATATATCTATGTATCTATAGCTCTTGTCCTGTGTTCGGTTAAAGAGACTTTTTCCCACCTAGTAAGATGTGCTGCCTTTTTTTTTGAGATAGGGTTTCCCTGTAGCCCTAGCTGGCCTGGAACTCACTATGTAGACCAGGCTGGCCTTGAACTCACAGAGATCCACCTGCCTCTGCCTCCCAAGTGCCATCAGGCCCAGCAGATGTGCTATTTTTAATTACTATGTGATAGTTAGAAAAGTTCAGAATTTGGGGGTTTGGAAAGATGGTTCAGTGGTTAGAGCACTGGCTGCTCTTACAGGGGTGCAGTGGCTAACAATCATCTGTAACTCTAGTTCTGAAGCCTCTTCTGGCTTTTGTGGGTATTGTATCTATCTGGTGCACTTACATACATGCAGGCGAAACATTCATACACATAAGAGACAAATAAATACTTTTTTTTGAAGTTTGGACCTGTATTACCTTCTTTTGTAACCACTGCACAGCCCAACTCCAGTGGTGGGAATTCTCCTTGAAGTATTCTTTAGCAGCAGGACACCTGGGGATTGAGGAGATTATTACTAGTCAGCAAATGCTTTTATTTGAAAATACTCCCATTAGATCTATAGTACTTCATCTTGATACATGAACATTATAGTCATTAAAACTTATGTGTCTTTGTATTAAATTTTTTTCTTTTACCTGGTTTGTTTTTTTTTATTTTTTATTTTTTAATTTTTTTTTATTATTATTATTTATCTTTGTATGTGTATGAATGTACTGTCTGCATGCAGGTCTGTGCACCCGTGTCATGCAATGCTGCGGAGGTCAGAAGAGGGTCTCGGATTCCCCTGGAACTGGAGTTCTCCTGGAATTGGAGTTACAGACGGTTCTTAGCCACCATGTGGGTGCTGGGGATCGAACCTGGATCCTCTGCAAGAGCGTCGGTGCTCTTAACCGCTAGGCCATCTCTCCAGTCCCTTACCTGGTTTGGATAGGTACCTTCATATGCTTAAACTTAAAAAGCCAGCAAGTAGGCACCCAGTCTCTCATGATGTCTTACTCTTATCAATCAGTTCTGCTAAAATCCAAAGCTACAAACTAAGATAAGCTGGGCCTGGTGGCACATGCCTTTAATCTCATGAGTGGTGGATCTCTGTGAGTTGAAGGCCAGCCTGGTCTACATAGTGAGTTCCAGGCCAGCTGAGGCTACAGAGAGACCCCATTTCAAAAAGACAAAAACAAACAAACACACCAAAACCCAAGAAAAAAGTCCTTCCCTGACTCACAATAAACTGTATATTTAATAAATGACCACTTTATACAATCCAAACATTCTTTAATTAAAGTCAAAAACAAGAAAGAATGTATACTAGGTGTAGTACTGCACACCTTCAACACAGCATTCAGGAGTCAGAGATAGGTATATTTCTGTGAGTTTGAGGCCAGCCTGATCTACAGTGCTACATAAGTAGCACTAGGCCACTAAGTGCTACATAGTAAGAGCCTATCTCAAAACCAAACCAAACCAACCAAATAAACAAACCAAAACCACACAAACCAACCAATTTATATACACAAGAAAGGAAGATTAGGGGGAAAGTGATTCTAAAGCCCGCATAAGGAACCTTCTTTCCCTTTTCTTTTCATTTATCCAGAAAACTGTCTTCACATTTGAAGACAGCACTGAAGATGACACTGCCACTGGTGTGTGGCAGGGCATGTAAAGAGACAGATGCATACACAAACACTCACTGAGAAGCTGCTGTAGGAGACATGACAGTGGCCTTAGCACTACTTGGACATGTCCCACTTGATACACAGCCAATATCAAGTCTGTCTAACAAAGCTACAATTGTGGTAGGATAATACCTGTTTGTGTCCACAATCAAATACCATATAGAAAAAAAAAACCATGTTCATGTTTTATTTCAAGCAAGCCTCTGTTTAGAAAGTTCAAGTATAACAGATTAAACAGAACAGATTTGCATTCTTATTCTGATAAAGCCCAAGAATGGCAGGCTCCATGCTTAATAACTGTGACAAGATGGCTTGGTACAGTCACAGGGAATGCAGTCAAGTCTGTGTAATAACCTTGGGTCACCTTACAGTCACAGATTCTGTTTGCCATGGACTACACAAGGTGTTAAGCCACAGTAAGGCTCCTCCTAACATCAAGAACCTGTGCCTCCCAAGTGTCCATCATTTAAAGAATGGACAAACATGTGGAATATGCAGAGAGTGACCACCCTCAAAAGAAGGAAATCTGATACATGCTAGAGGATGGATACACCCTGAAGACACTGCACTAAGTGAACAAGCTAGACATAAAGAGATGTGCTTCTGGCGTACCAAAGGCAGTTCAACTACAATGTTTGTCAGTGGCTTGAGGAAGAGGGAAATGAAGAGGTAGTGATTGGTGGGATTCAGAATTTTAGTTTCATATTTTATTTTTTTGGTCTTTTTTGAGACAAGAGTCTCCATGTAGCCCTAGCTAGCCTGGAATTCACTATGTAGACCAGGCTGACCCAAATGTCAGATACACCTGCCTCTGCCTCCTGAGTATCTCACCATGCTTGGCTCAGAGGTTTTTTTTTTTTTGTCTTTTTGAGACTGGGTCTCCCTTTAGTCCCAGCTAGCCTGGAGCTCACTCTGTAGAACAGGCTGGCCTTGAACTCACAGAGATCTGCCTGCCTCTGCCTCCCAAGTGGTGGGATTAAAGGCGTGTGCTACCACACCTGGCACTAAAGACGGTTCTTAGCTACCATGTGGGTGCTGGGAATCGAACCTGGGTCATCTGTAAGAGCAGTCAGTACTCTTAACTGCTGAGCCGTCTCTCCAGCCTCCAGCTCAGAGTTTTAGTTTTAAAAGATGAAAGGAATTCTAGAGGTGATGGTGATGGAGGCTGTACAACATGGAAGAACTTTAACATTTTTTTTTTAACATTTGGGGATGGAGAGACTTAGCAGTTAAAAATACTGACTGCTCTTTCAGAGAATCTGGGTTTAGCCAACCACCATCTTCAACTCCAGTTTCAAGGGATCTGATGTCCTCTTCTGGTCTCCATGGGTACTGTATGCCTGTGGTACATTTATATACATGCAGGCAAAAACATTCATATACATAATTTTTTTACATTTAGTTACTTATTGTACATGTGTCATGGTATACATGTGGAGGCCAAACGATAACTTGTGGGAGTCAGTTCTCTCCTTCTACCCACATGGATGAGCTTATCACTATTGATTGAACTGTGTATATAGTAAGGTTAAGATGATCAATTTTAGGTTCTGCATATTTTGTCACAATTGAAAAAAAGTACCCCATTTGGAGGTCAATCAAGCCTATGTTTTTTTTTTTTTAATATTTTTATTTTATTTATTTATTTATTTATTTATTTATTTATTTATTTATTTATTTATTTATTGGTTTGAATGTACTATCTGCATGTAGGTTTGTGCACCCATGTCGTGCAATGCCTCAGAGGTCAGAAGAGGGTGTCAGATTCCCCTGGAATTGGAGTTACAGATAGCTCTCAGCCGCCATGTGGGTGCTGGGGATCGGACCTGGGTCCTCTGCAAGAGCAGTCGGCGCTCTTAATCGCTAGGCCATCTCTCCAGCCCCCATTTTTTAATTTATTTTTTATTGGTTTGAATGTACTGTCTGCATGTAGGTTTGTGCACCCATGTCGTGCAATGCCTCAGAGGTCAGAAGAGGGTGTCAGATTCCCCTGGAACTGGAGTTCTCCTGGAATTGGAGTTACAGATAGTTCTCAGCCGCCATGTGGGTGCTGGGGATCGGACCTGGGTCCTCTGCAAGAGCAGTCGGCGCTCTTAATCGCTAGGCCATCTCTCCAGCCCAAGCCTATGTTTTAAGTGTAGCTCCAAGACTGTAAATATGCCATTCAAACCGTTTGTGATAAACAATTAACTACCTTGAGGCTACTGTAAAGACTGAATAATATAACACAAGCAAAGTACATGGTACAGCATCTCCACAGATAAGAGGTGACGGGATTTTAGTTCTTGAGAAGTTACTTTCAAATTTCGGACTTAAGAGCACAAAGGAGCCAGCAGCTAATGAAAGGGACTGTGGAAATGTTCATCAGCTGTTGCTCCTGAGGTACCCAAATCCAATTCAATTGCTACCCTTCTGTCAGAAGGCTAGATGATCTGCCTTTTCTCTTCTGAAATTCCATAAGATCTGCTACTTTGCTAAATATCCCTCCTTTAGTTTCTTTGAAGAGACTCTGAAAATGTTCCTATACTTTGCAATCAAGTATGCCTTGAATGAATCAGATGTGTAAGGTTCCAAAACAAGGCAATTTCCCCCTTTGTAGTCAAATACCACTTCTCTGTATCTTCAGTCCATACTTACTTTTGAGCAAGAGTGACCAGAAATTTGACACACTGGTAGCATCGACTGCTGTCCACATGATTACTGTGGTGCATCAAAGCTGGAGGAAAAGAGGACATTTTAATGGTAAGGCACCAAACTAAAAGTGGTCCAGGTAATAACAAGTGCTCTTACTCTCAAAATAGTTTTGTAAGTGGGCAGGGAACTTAATTACCTGATTCAATAGAATCATCCCAATTCTAATATATATATATTTTTCCACTGCTCCATTTATTAGAATAACCACATTTGGAGAGGCACAAAGCACTTGAGTTTTACACGACTACAAAGTTATCACAAATAACAAACTTCTTAGTCATGGATACTTCACCTCTGCTTAAAGAAAAAGTTTTCAAAATATCTGAGTTAGTTTAATACACAGACCCTGGATAGATGAGAACTACATGTGTTTAAATGCTTGTACTTCCTGTTCTAATATCTTCTTTAAATGGAATCCAGCATAAAAGGGACTGAAATGTAGAAAGTCATGATGCAAATGCTTTGGAAGGACAATCTGCACAAAATGGCAATGACGCAGTGCATATACAGTTCTTGAGGATTCACTGGGCCATCTGGGCTTCCATGGCTTATGCTGTCCATCCTGGGGCTGTCTGACTAATTTTCTCCAGAAGGTTATTCACGTGGAAACAAAGTGATTGGATGTGCTTATCCCATGTTGGCAGGGCTTCTTGGGTTTCAAAATGAACTATTCCATCAATCTGGTCAATAAATCCATTCATATGTCCTTCTGTTATCATTTGAGTTGCTATCTTTTCTGCCTTTACTGCAGGGATCTCTAACAGAGCTCCAAGTTCTTCAAAGGTAATATTATATAATTTGCTTGCTGACAACAAGCTATGTTCAATATGCAAGATGCTAGAACCATCGGCTGTAGTTGCTTTCTGGTGAAGCATCAACATTGCAGCAAATTCTTGAAGCTGATTTCCTCTGATGATTCTGTCTAGGTACATTTTCTGTAGGATCCCACACGCAGCAAGTTGCTGGCACCTTTCATCCTTAAACAGAGTAGCCAGCATCCGAGAATGCTGTTGTCCTGCTGATGCTACGATGGTACAGTGCAAACAAAGCATGTTTTAAGGCTTCTTGTCTTTCACTTTAATGGACTGTTGTCTTGTAAGAGAGTTCATTGTACCTTTGTGCAGCTTCAGTGAATTTTCTTCTGTAATCGAGAACACGTGTGTAGCATACCTTATAATGTATTTGTAACTGTTCATTGGTTGATTCATTCTGAAGCAAGGATGCTCGATTTAGGTAAGCCTCTGCCTGGACAGATATAGCATAGCAATCTTCAGGTAAGTCTCCAGTTTATAATCTACGTTGTACTGTTTTGGTCCTGTTTCCAAAGGAATTCTCACCAACAGTTGGGCTGCATTTCTCCAATCTTCTTTTTCATAAATAGATGCAAGATGCTAACTTATGGAAGCAACTTACTCTTCAAACAAAATGACTCTAGGCTGGATCTTTTCCAAAGTGAAATGATAAATTTCTTTTGGCTGTGCTATCAGGCAGGTTAGGGAGATGTGTATAGAAATCAGTGAGCAACTGTAGTGAGATCACAAGACTAACATTCTCATTTACCATTGCTTCCACAAAAGCTTTCAATGCTTCTAGTTGTTCTGCCCCAGACAACTGAATAGCTTTTTTCCAGGATCTGCCGATATTTGCCCGCCAGATCTTTATGAGAGCCGCTCGAATTCATGAGCTGGGCCAAATTCTGTTGCACGTCTGCCGCCATCTTTCTTCCAGCTCAGCAACAGTAGCGGGACCTCTCGAAGCCAAAAAGAAAACAAGTGTGGTCCTCCAGAGTGCAGGCAAAGGGGACCTGAGGTGCCATAGAGTAGCATCTTTGTAGGCCAGAGCACTGAGGATGCCCAATTCTAATACTTTTAATATGTTTAAAAAAAAATAAAGGCTGGTAAAAATTTGACTTTCAGAACTGAAAGAACTAAAATTTTAACTGGATAACTGTTAAAAAAATATTCATACACTATTCTGCTGAGAAAGGAGTAGTTATAATAATCTATAGTCCGAAAAGTGGTAATTTATGATAATAGTTCTATTCATCAAATATTTCATATTATATATTTTAGGAATTATAATTACTTTTTGATCTTTTTGAGACAGGGTTTCTGGGTAGCCCCAGCCTGCCTAGATCTCACTATGTAGACCAGGCTGGCTTTGAACTCACAGAGATCTGCCTGCCTCTCCCTCCTGAGGGCTGAAATTAAAGGCCTGAGTAGAGTACACTGTTCCAAATGAGAGCTGAGAAATCTTCTGGCTTGTATCTCCTTTCTGGTATAACAAGTGGGTCTCAATTCCCTTTTATGCTACCATGTGCTGAATGTTGGGGATATATTCTGAGAAATGGCAGGTGAGTTCACTGTTGTGCATAGATCAGAGCAAACTTATACAAAGAAAGCTGTGTCCCATACCACTCACTAGTCATGTAACCTTAGGTAACCCCATTGTATGTAGTCCATCAATGATAGAAATGTCATATGGGCCATCATTTTACACAACAAAATCCCAAGTGATTGTGATACAGGAAATATAAGTGGTTGGTGGAGAGGCTTTTTTTTTTTTCCTGGTCTTTTTGAGACAGGGTCTCCCTATAGCTCAAGCTGTCCTGGAACTCACTATGTAGACCAGGTTGGCCTTGAACTCACAAAGATCCACCTGCCTCTGCCTTCTGAGTGCTGGGATTAAAGGTGTGCACCACCAAGCCCAGCAACAGGCATTTACCTTTTCAATAAAGCTAAGTCAGACTTCTAAGAAAAGCAAATACTGATAAAGAACTTTCTTTTTTAAAATTTTAAAAATTTTATTTATTTTCATATGTGCATGAATGTACTGTCTGCATGTAGGTTTGTGCACCCGTGTCATGCAATGCCACGGAGGTCAGAAGAGGGTGTCGGATTCCCCTGGAACTGGAGTTAAAGACGGTTTTCAGCCGCCATGTGGGTGCTGGGGATCAAACCCGGGTCCTCTGCAAGAGCAGTCGGCGCTCTTAACTGCTAGGCCATCTCTCCAGGCCCAAGAACTTTCATGAGTAGACAGTGGACATGTGGATCAAAAGATAATCATGTCATATATTTGATAACATTCTGTGTCTAAGGTGTTAGTTTTTTTCTTCCAATAGCCACTGAGTGAAGACTTTAGAAAGTGGCTTTAGCTCATAGAGAAAAATTATAGCCCTGACCTGACCTAGGAAAAGAACCTTAAGCTGCACTTTTTTTGTTGTTTTGCTTTTTAGCATATTTTATTTTACTTTATTTTTATTTATTTATTTTTTTTGAGATAGGGTCTCCCTTGTAGCCCCAGCTGGCCTGGAACTTGTAGACCAGACTGGCCTTGAAGTCCTAGAGATCTGCCTGCCTCTGCCTCCCAAGTGCTGGGATCAAAGGCGTGCGCCACTATGCCTGGCAAGCATATTTTATTTCACTGCATATACATATACAATTATATAATTTTGCTTGGTAAAATTTTTACACTTTGGGTTCCAACAAAGGTGAACTTGGAAGGGAAGCAAAACCCAGGAACTAGACCTAGCTCAGGAAGAAGGCTCTAGCAGATGGGAGCAATTTCTCCAGTTTCTTTTCTTCTAGTGTTTTGTACATGGAAAAATTTAATGGAACCCAGTGGCCCTAACAAGACTTCTAACAGAGCAGTCACTTAAGTTAGATAGAGCAGAGGGGCAATGCTTGCTAGAACTGAGGTTCTATTAAGGTATGTACAAATTCACTGTAGACATTTGCTCCTAGATCAGCATACTTGCCTAGTAATCCATTTTCGGTCTCAAATACAAATTTGACTCGTTCTACTTGTATGGGATCTTCAATGACCTGTGATAAGGAGACAGAGGCCGGTTAAGTGAAAGCAGCAGCCTGCACAGAAGTCAAAGTGCTTTGTCACAGTTCTACTGAAGAGATCATTTAGCCACAAAACCCAATACTAAGGGCTGTTACATCACTGCCATGGATCTCAACATATCCCTAATTGAAAACCAAGATGTCAGATTATTAAAGACCCATTAATTTCACATATATATGCTTCTAACAACTATACCCATAGTTCTCTGTGGGTTATGAAGACAGATACTTTGTGATCCTAAGGATACAAAATTGATTTTTATTTACTAAAACCATGCTTAAGTTTTGCTGTAAGGTTCTAAAAGCTAAAGTGCAAGATTGTGTCTCGCTGCAGAGGCTGATCTGTGTTCCACTTCTTGGTATATTTTAGTTCTTGGCACAGAATGATGTGTGGTACTGTGAACTATTTGGGTTTGTTGATAAACAGCTGAATAACATACAGTGCTACCCTTGAGAAGCAATGATTTTCCAAAGTTTGTAAAAGGACTGGAGCCAAAGGAAGAAAAGGATCAAAAAGCCACGCTTTAAGTAGATGGAACCCATGATGTATCTGAATATTTTATTCCATTTCAATGGCTCCTCAGAGCCAAGGCCAATTATTAAGCATTTAATAAAGGGATGAAGTACCTGCTCTAGGGATCCCTGGACTGATCTCTCAGTAGTTCATACCCAATCATGAAATCCTGTTAGTTCTCCTCTGTGCCTTGCTGCCCTTCCATCTTCTTTCTACCTCTTGTTTAGTGCAAGCCTGGGTATGTCATGGGTCCTCACCAGGCTGGTACATGGCCTTCCAATTCCCAACCCTGCCTGTTTCTTAAGTCCTTCCTTCAAACCAACTGCTAGAGAAGTTTTGCTACACAACTGGGTCATTTCACTTCCTTGCTTAAAACACTTCCATTGCACCATCACTGACAGCAGGGGTTGCAAAGAAGTAAGTTTCAGACCATAAGGAATGATGTGGGGCTGGAGAGATGGCTCAGCGGTTAAGAGCATGGACTGCTCTTGCAGAGGACCTGGGTTAAATTCCCAGCACACACATGGTGGCTAAGAACCGTCTTTAAGCTGATCTCTGCCCTGTAACTGACTTTGGTTTTGCTAGCTTCACTATACTGCAAACTCCAAGGAGGTCAACCTTTATTGCTATTCATCTCTAAGTAAACAATGCATGTGCCACATGACTCACAGGTAGGAGAAGCAAAAACCCAGTAGGAACCAATACTTATCAACGTGCTAAATAAAAAATACCTAAATGCAGCAAATCAGCAGAATATAATTTATGGCTTACCAGTATCTCATGAAGCAGCTGGAATGTATTTTTTAATTCATGGGGTGGAGCAGTTTCTAACTGGTTCTGAAAGATTTTTGAGAAAGATTAAAAATTCCAGTAACTTTTCCATGGAAAGCACAATGATGGAGTCAAACCCTACTTCTACCACCATCTGGCTGTCACTGGGTAAAGTCAACTCTCCTCTCTTGGGCTCAATTTCCTCAAAACTTTATCTGGAGACAAATCAACCTTGAAGGATTTTCCAGTTCATTATCTATGATATTTTGCATGATATTAGGAAAAGTAAGTAAGCAAGGAAAGGGAAGAATGTTAAACCATTAAACAATCTCATATTTCCATATGGACACACTGTACTCTGCTTTCTATAGTATGCTGGTATGGCTAAGAGAATGCAAAGTCTGTGGCAAGATTCTGAATGAAGTATATAACAAAGCTTATAAAACAGAAAAATCTACTGTTTGTGGTGGTGCACACCTTTAATGCTAGCACTCGGGAGGCAGAGGTAGGCGGATTTCTGTGAGTTCAAGGCCAGCCTGGTCTATAGAGTGAGCTCTAGGCCAGCTGGGATACAGGGAGACCCTGTCTCAAAAAAACAAACAAAAAAAACAACAAATAAACAAACAAACAAAAAACCCCAAAAGCCAAACAAAACAAATCAGAAAAAGATACATGAAGATACATGCTAAGATACATGAAGGAAAAGACAGCAAGTTTTATAAAATTATAAAAACTTTTATGCATTTTAATATTTATTCATATCAGGGCTAGAGAGATGGCTCAGCAGCTAAGAGCATTGGCTGCTCTTGCAGAGGACCTGGGTTTGGCTCTCAGAACCTATATGATGGCTCACAATTGTCTGTAACTCCAATTCCAGGGGACTCGATGCCCTCTTTTGGTCACTGTGCGCATTGCACACATGTGGTGTAACTACATAATTGCAGGCATAACACTCATACACATAAAATAAAAATAAATAAGAGCCAGGTATGATGGTGCACACCTTTGATCCCACCTTCAGGAGGCAGAGGATCTGTGTGAGATTGAGGCGAGCCTGGTCTACACAGTAAGTTCCAGGCCAGCCAGGGCTACAGGGAGACCATGTGTCATTAAAAAAAAAAAAATTCTGCATGTGTCTGGATGTATGCGTGCTCTTATGTGTACAGGTGCACATGGAGGCCAGAAAAGGTACTGGACTCCCTGAAGCTAGTTACAGAAAAGGTACTGGATGCCCTGAAGCTAGTTACAGAAAAGGTACTGGATGCCCTGAAGCTAGTTACAGAAAAGGTACTGGATGCCCTGAAGCTAGTTACAGAAAAGGTACTGGATGCCCTGAAGCTAGTTACAGAAAAGGTACTGGATGCCCTGAAGCTATTTACAGAAAAGGTACTGGATGCCATGAAGCTATTTACAGAAAAGGTACTGGATGCCCTGAAGCTAGTTATAGAAAAGGTACTGGATGCCCTGAAGCTAGTTACAGAAAAGGTACTGAATTCCCTGAAGCTAGTTACAGGTGATTATGAGCCACCTTATGTGGGTGCTAAGAACTGAAGTCTGGTTGTGTGTAAGTGCACCAATGTTGTGCAATGACCATGGAGTCAGAAGGGATCAGATTCCCCAAGAATTACAGTTACGGACAATTGTTAGCCACCATGTGGGTGCTGGGAACTGAATCTTCTGCAGGAGCAACTGGTGCTCTTTAACTGCTGAGCTGCCTTTCCAGCCCCATTAAGACTTATGAACAAAGGTGTGTGAAATTCTATTGGCACAAAAGAATACCTGTGGAGAGAACTAGTACATATTTTTTGTATTTTTGAGACAGGGTCTCCCTGCAGCCCCAGCTGGCCTGGAACTCACTATGTAGACCAGGCTGGCCTTGAACTCATGGAGATCTGCCTGCCTCTGCCTCTGGAGTGCTGGGATTAAAGGCATGCGCCACCACACCTGGCACACGTTCTTTTCTTAATTCTTCAAAAATGAACACAGTACTATTATATGGAAATGTTATAAAAACAGGATATTGCTGGGACCAAGGGAATGCTCCCTTGGGGTTAGCTCAAAATATTATCAGCTATTGTTAGATTTAACTGAAGGTGTACCTTAATGAAATGCAGCATTGTGAAGGAAAAATGCTCATTACAGAAGCAGCAGTATACCACCATCTCAATGAGTGCCAGAAGGGAGCCTGTCAGCTCTCGAAGAGCAAACATGACCTGGTGGGAAAACACAAAAGGAGTGAGTGCTTCTCTCAGGGACAGATAGCAGTCTGCAGTTCTAGCTTTCTTGTTTTTTTTTTTTTTTGGTCTTTTTTGAGACAGGGTCTCCCTGTAGCCCCAGCTGTCCTGGAACTCACTCTGTAGACCAGGCTGGCCTTGAACTCACAAAGATCTGCCTGCCTCTGCCTCCCAAGTGCTAGGATTAAAGGCATGTGCCACCACGCCCGGCTGCAGTTCTAGTTTTCAATGGAATTTTAAGCTAAGCATGGTGGTGCACACCTTTAATCCCAACACTTGGGAGGCAGAGGCAGGTGGATCTCTGTGAGTTCAATGCTGGCCTGGTCTACATAGCGAGCTCCAGACCAGCTGGGATTTTAGGATCAGGGACAGACAGACTGGAAACAAAAACCTTTCATAATGAAGTAACTTTGACAGGTGAGCTGTCACTTACCTTCTGGGCCGTAGGAGTAACTGCGACCTGGAGGCTAGTTCTGGTTTGGAGAGGGTGAATAATATCCTCTTGAACAAATTCACCCATACATCTATCTGGGCAGTGCTGAGCATGCAATTTAGGGTCTCGTACATGCTATTCAAGTGTTCCATCATTCAGCTGTACCCCTATCCTCAATTATTTCTTTTTGACACACATATAGAAAATTTTCTTTTCCTAAAAACACCCTCCTTTACCAGAGTAACTTAAAAAACATAGCAACAGGGGGCTGGAGAGATGGCCTAGCGGTTAAGAGCGCTGACCGCTCTTACAGAGGACCCGGGTTCGATCCCCAGCACCCACATGGTGGCCGAGAACCGTCTGAAACTCCAATTCCAGGAGAACTCCAGTTCCAGGGGAATCTGAGACTCTCTTCTGACCTCCGCGGCATTGCACGACACGGGTGCACAAACTTGCATGCAGACAGTACATTCATACACATACAGAAATAAAAAAAAAAATAAAATAAATAAAAAACATAGCAACAAAAGGATTTTTTTCCTTAGAGAAAATAACTAACATGAAAAGAGAATGACTTCAGCCCAGGAATTACATACCTCTAACAGGTATGGTTTTCCCTCAGACAAGAACAGCAAGGCTTCTACTTCCTCATGGAGGGGCAGCAGAGGGCTGGAGGGAGCAACACTGATAGGTGGCCGTTGTTTATATATGCCAGGAGCTTAGGAGATCAAGAAAACAAAACACAAAACAAACCTGTCTAATTCGATACTGTGAAATAGATACCCACAGGACAATGAAAGTCTCAGGACTGGCACAATTAAGAGTTCTTAACAACTTCATCCTTTAATCTACTGGATGAATGAGCTGTACTAGACAAAATACCCAATTCCTTCAAAATATACTCAGCTTTATCTATGAAAAAGTAGCCAAAGCTGATACTAAACAAGTATACTAGACAAGTTGTTTTTGCTTTTCAAATAACTGTTTGCAAAACACAACTTATACTAAGTAGACTCAACCATATGGAAGGGGCTGCATAACTTTGTTTAAGAACAAGGATGCAAACTCAAGTGCCGTGTAAAAACGGAACACACAGAAAACACACAGTTAGCTGCCTTGTGTTCTACCATGTGAATGTCAGGATAAAGCAGGATACAAACATGATACTTGTGTGCAGTTAGAGTACTAGATAATCATAAAGGACAGCAGTGTCTCTGAGACTGTGCTCTTGGTGGGTGACAATACTGGGAATGCTACCAATTCTAGCTTATATTCAAACATGCTTCACTAATTTACATCTGATTACCATTTGCTTTTTTTTTTTGGTCTTTTTCAGACAGGGTCTCCCTGCATCCCCAGTTGGCCTGGAACTTGCTATATAGATCAGGATGGCCTTGAACTCACAGAGATCCGACTGTCTCTGCCTCCTGAGTGCTGGGGATTAAAGGCATGCACTAGCATGCCCAGCTCCTTTTTGCTTTTACAAAGAGTAGTTTATCTAATTAATCCTTACTATACCTGGGAAATTATATTTCAAATATTTTTATTTTATATGAAGGATTGGGAAGGTCAAGCAACTTGGTCAAGTTCACACAGCTAAGAGATGAGGACCCAACTCCTGGATATTTTTCCTACTATATCTGTTGTTCACATTAGGGGGATGAATGAACTCTGAATTAGTCTTTAATCCTAGAATGCTTTAAAATGAACTTTCTCCCTCCACCCTACAAATAAATGATTTGCCTTCTCTTGTGATAAACTAGTAAAATAAGGTAAGATTTAATATGAACTAAAATAAAACCTTTTAATTGTTCCTCAAATACCAAATAGTCAATCTCACCAACATTCCTCTGTGAAGAGACATCTGAATGCAAGACCAGCAATGCAACAGTGTTGTGGAGATTCCCGAATTCCCGTGCTTGTGCTGAACTCCATCGGCGTATCTGTCACCAGAGAAGATAAAACATGCTACTGTTCTATGTGGGAGTTGGTGATTTACTGGATCATGTTATATTTCTCAATGCCCAAGAAAAGGTCAATGTATAAAAAGACAGGGGCTGGGTATGGTGGTGCACGCCTTTAATCCCAGCACTTGGATCTCTGTGAGTTTCAGGCTAGACTGGTCTATAAAGTGAGGTCCAGGCTAGCTGGGGCTACACTGAGACCCTGTCTCTAAAAGACAAAAAAAAACCCCCCCAAAACAAAAAAAAAACAACAACACAGATCTTAAGGTATCTCAAAGGGTTTGTTCCCTTTAAAGCACAGTAACTCAGATTCTAAAATCACCCATTCAAGTACACAGTTTAGGTCTGGCATGTTTAAGAGATGCTAGGTAATTTTACAAAGTCTCATTATAATGGGAAAACCCTGAGGCTGGGGGACAGGAAGCCTGGACCTGCCTGCAGCCACTCACTGAACTGTATAAATTGGTAAATTCTCCACAACCATATCTAACCTCTTCATGTAATGGCATAGATAAATGCTAATTGTTCTGTCCATTTTGTGGTCTTGAGGACCAAGTAAAATATTAACAATGAAAATATTTCAACACTAGTGTGTTCTACAAACATAAGAGTAATGACGGGGCTGGAGAGATGGCTCAGCAGTTAACTGACTGCTCTTGCAGAGGACCCGGGTTCGATTCCTGGCACCCACATGGCGGCTAAGAACCGTCTTTAAGCCGGGCGTGGTAGCACACGCCTTTAATCCCAGCACTCGGGAGGCAGAGGCAGGCAGATCTCTATGAGTTCCAGGCCAGCTTGGTCTACAGAGTGAGTTCAAGGCCAGCTGGGGCTTACGGGGAGAACCGTCTTGAAAAGACCAAAAAAAAAATAAAAAAAAAAAAAAAAAGGAAAGAAAACAAAAGAAAAGAGAGTAATGAATGTGTGTGTGTATGGCACAAATACACATTCAAATCAATCACCAGAATCAATAGGATACCTGTGATGAATGTAGAGTATAAAAGGAGTACTGTGAATCATAACCCAGTTGATACTAGAACATGCTATGGTACTTGGTTTTCACAACTGAGGAGTAAAAAGCAGCATGGTTATGTGATAGGAAGCTGAGAGAAACCTAGGAGACTAGGTGGCATGTCTCCCCTTAACAAAGGACAGCTTTGACCATGCAATGCACAGCACACAATAGAAAGGCTCAGGCTCTGAAATCCTCAGAGCTGGGCCTAGATCACTGTTCCACCAACATATTTACTTTGTGATCTTAGCATAGCTGTGCTTAAATCCTTATCTGAGAATGGGAGATGACACCATTTTTTTTTTTTTTTTTTTTTTTTTTGGTCTTTTCGAGACAGGGTCTCCCTGTAGCCCCAGGCTGTCCTGGACCTCACTCGGTAGACCATGTCTTCGGCCTTGAACTCAAAAGATCCGCCTGCCTCGCTCCCATCTGTGCAGGATTAAATGCTGGTGCCACCACGCCCGGCAGGATGACATCATTTTACTGAGCTCTGACTATCCATAGTGAACCACCACAAAATGACCAGCCGTGCCTGATACATAAGCATTCTACTCACCATTACTGATGTTAACATTTTATTTATTTACAATCTATCAAACAAAAGAAATATATGGATAGGAAAAACATCAATATAGGAATTTCCAACAGGTCACATGGGGCCACATCCAACCATTATTATTAAACAATGTTCCAGGAACTAAAATGCTCCTTCCATTTGATTAAGAGCCCTGTTGCACTGCAACCTCATTCAGTTTTTAACAACCCAACTTCACAAGTGAATTCCAACAACCCTCAAAAGACTCTTGGCCCCAGAGAAGGAAGGAGAGGCCCCAAGGCACCTACATTCCTTGATCTCTTGAACCCACTTCTGACCCTGTCTACCTTCCCTTTCTATTGACACTCACACTTCACACTGTGACTGATATTTTAGTAGTTCCATGGGTGATTATCAGGTAAATTCGATGGAAAAATAATAAAGTAGTAGATCTTCCAAGGAATTTTAAATCGTACGTAGTATTAGTATCGGAACTTAATAAAATTAAGAATATTTATCTCCTATAAAAAAAAAAAAGATAGCCAATGCCATCTCATTGAGAATGTGAGGGTAGTCATTACCTGCTTGTTCTGCCGACTGACCCCGAGGAGGAAGCTGATCATGTGTCGCAGTGCTGAGTGCCTCAGAAGAAGATCTCCAGCCCTGATACCTTGCTGTGGCAAGACAGCGAGAATGACAAAGTATGCTCTCTCCAGGCGCAAAAGCGTGTTCTTTTTTTTTTTTAAATTATTATTATTTATTTCTTATGTGTATGAATGTTACTGTCGCATGCAGTTCTGTGCACCCGTGTCGTGCCATGCAACGGAGGTCAGAAGAGGGTTCTCGGATTCCCCTGGACCTTGAGCCCTCCCGGAACTGGAGCTTCAGACGGCTCTCGGCCGCCATGTGGGTGCTGGGGATCGAAACCCGGGTCCTCTCCAAGAGCGCGGTTGGCGCTCTTAACGCTAGGCCATCTCTCCAGCCCCAAAGCTTGTTTCTTAAATAAGTTAGATGGGAAGTTTTAAGAAGTCAATGTTTTTAAATGCTGAAATTCCTAAATAGCAAGTGCCTGTTAATAGCTAAAAACAAATTTTTTGAGCCTCACACTACTTCACAATGGTTATAGCACAAAACTACTAGTGGTGAATCCACTGCTATCATCTACTTGTACAAAAATTCTTGCAAGTAATATAATCCATTAATTTAAATTAAGAAGAAACACTCATAAAACCCTATCACACAGAATATCTAAACATTTTTCCATACATTAAACATTCTTTAGATTATAAATCGCTGTATTAGAAAAAATCATTTACCTTTTGTACAAAAGTGTTGAACAGGAAAAAGTACTGGGCACAGTTTTTACAATTTTCTGGGACATCTTTATCCAAAAGAGCAAGTAGTACTTCCAGTAAATGATGAAGGCTTTTTAACTGGTTAGAGGAAAGAGGAAATTATATAAAGAAAAAGAAGACAAGACAGACATTTGTCACAGTATTAATTTGAAGTAAACCACCATAAGAACAAAGGGAAACTGATACAATCCAGTCTCAAGATTTAGATGGATTTATGCTTTGGAGAGCAAAACAGAATTATTATTTTACCTTTCAGGAGAATATTGTATGCTGTAGAACTAATGGGGAGCCTAGTTTTAGTGTCTAGAGTCCAGGGCACAATCCTACTCCCTAGTAGTTACATTTTCTCCAGAGCCAATTTCTCTGTGTCTTATACAGAAGGGTGGGGTGCTCAGGGGAGATGGATTTCTGAATCCCTCCCTCCAGTAGGCTGCTTCTTCACAGTCACAGATGCAGAGAATAAAACACAGACACAGGCAGAGGGCTAGAAACCAAGCCGATGGAGCGAATGGAGAGCAACAGCCTGACAGATGACACGGCAATACCGACTCAACTAGGAACTTACTTGAAAGCCCGCTGACGCCTCATGGAAAGCTTTGAAAAACATTTTATTTGTTTAGAAACCATTTTGGTTATGACATTGCTTCTGCTTTCCCTCCCACCACAGCTGTTTTTGGACAACTCCCTAAAAATCTGTTATCCAAGCATTAAGACCAGGTTTACTACTCTTCATAGTTCATTCCTCTGAAGATAGTATTCATAGACTTCCAAAATACCCCATCCATCCTGTCACACCCATTATAATAAAGTAAAGGTTAGCACTTACACAGCACTTCATTTTCAAAGTACTTTACAATATAGATATATTGGGTGGCAAGAGGCATAATTTTCATTGTGTGGGGGGAAGACATAAAAATACATCAGTTGGGCATCGAATAGAATTGACTTTAGCAACTGGCTTCTTCCATGCTTATGGCCTCTACTCTCTGCCCTTCCACCACCTGCTCTTCTGTTTTTAAAGGTTGGTGGTATACTATGACCTGATCCATTTTGTGGGGAGACTGTACTAATCTGCCTTTCCCCCTCTGGTCAGTACAGGGGAGGAAGGAGAGCAAGATAGTTCTTATGTTAAGGATTCTTGAAGCATCTAAGAAAACTTCCACAGGAGTATCTTAGACCAATGGTATTCGAGCTCTCCCAAGCAGTTCCTGGTGACCTACTTTTGACATTCTGCACCCAGGTAAAGTTTTACTTGATGAAAGGTTCTCCTATTTAATCTGTTAGAAAACAACTGCCTTCTAATATACTTCAACCTCCTAAAGACTCCTGGAATTGAGAAGCAGTCTTTTAGGAGCTTTCTTGTTCGGTTGCTTCCTTTTCCTCTGACTCAGCAATGCTACTGAGCTTGTTTGGTCTAACACTGTACCCTAGGACAGGCAATACTGGGGAACTACTGTTTGGGTACCAGACATTACATCTGGAAAATCCTCCTTCAAGGAATGCTCAAAATTGTATCATAAAGCTGACACCTGAAATTGAAGCAGTAATTCCTAGAATCTAATTTATTGAGGCAGAATGCACAGAGCCAGTGTTTGTGAGGAGCCAAATTTGTTTTGAAAATTAATATTTTTCAAAAGTTTTCCATGTAGTATCAGCTGTTTGAAACAGCCAACTTGGGAAGTAGCTGTTGTACTTACTAAGAGTTAGTAACACGGAGTAACAGGACTTAAAATGAATACCTCTTCCCCAAGGCTTGAAACCTTTGGGGACTGAAGATGGAAATAAACATCAGTTTGTTTTATTACATGTGTATGTGGAATAGAATTCCAAAGATATTAAGTACAGAACACACTAAGGTAGGAAGAAGAAAAAACATCTATCTCGAGGCTAGAAAACCAAAGCTAGGGAACAGTGGAGACGTGAGGAGCTGTTGTGCAGTGCCTGCCATGGATGGATGGCACTATTTGGTTTGGTCACCCAAAGCAGAAAAAAGCTTTTGAGGAAACAGATGAAGCCAAGGTTGGCTCAAAATGTGTAGACTGACATGTCTAGACTTTGACTAAGTCTCAGTTTAGAGGGATCTAACACAAGTTTTAGGAAGACTGACCAGAGTATTCTGCAGAGGAAACTCCTAAAAATGAAGACCCAAGTAGGGACCTGATACTCCTTTTAATTGATTGGTTTCTAGAACCTATGAAGGAAAGGACAGAATCCCTTCTATGCTGGCATGTATCAAAGTCACTCAAGAGGGTACATGCCGTGGAGCAAAATGACCAGCCACCAATCCTAGGTCTCTTTCTTATTATATGAACTGAGAATGTTTAGTAACAAGAGTGTATAAATAAAAATTCATAAGTGAGACTGACCTTATCCTGATAAAACAAGGCACTGTCTAAGGTCTTCTCCAGAATGGTGGCCACGGCAACTCTCACTTCTCTCACGCTGCACTCCAACAAGAAAATCCTAAAATGAAGAGAAACATGATATATATAAAAAAGGACAGACTGATGTAATCCTAATCTTCCCTACATACTTCCACTCTAATAGCCATGAAGCAAAATGACTCAGAAATGCTAGTTCAAGTATCCTGAGAATTTCTGACCTCACTCAGGCAGGTGGAGCTTCCCCAGGTCACTTCACTAAGGCTCCCTCCATATGCCTAAGCAGAAACTCAAAAAAACATACCACAACATAGACTCCTGTGTACTATGATACTGCGATGCCTGCCTCTGCGAGTATCTGCACCCCAAGTCTTAGAGAGCCATGCGAGTGATAGCCGTAATGACCATTTCGACAAACATCGTTCAGGTTTCGCGCTTTTATTTTCTGACGGTATGCCGGTCTTTACCTATAGCGCTCGCCAGCTAGCGATTGAAGGGCGTCGCAAGCTTCTGACTGTGCACCCGGCTTATCACACTATCAATTTTCTTCCCACATGTGCCTACTCTATCAAGTAATACTGCGACTCATAGGCTTGTGTTGACCTCACTCCTGGAACTGAAGAGATACTCAGACGTCCTGGTTTCTTCGCTGCCATGTTGTGTGTGTTGGATATATTTGCCCCACTAGGTCGCTCTGCAAGTCTTCCGCCTCTTCCCGCCGTGCGATGCTCTTAAGATCGTCTGAGTCGTCTCTCACAGCGTCACACATCTAATGCGACACTCCTGTTTTTACCCCCACCCTAGATCCGTATGAATTATTTAATGAATTTGCGCTTTGTGAATGTGCTCTTGGTAAGATGATTATATCTTCTATGTCTCTGCTAATCTCCTCACACAGCCATGCATCGTCCCCCTCGTATCTGTGTGTATGGTGATGTGTTGGAGGACCGAATTCCGAGCGGCAATGTGCCTAATTGGATTGTCTCCTCCAATACAATACACAGTCATCTAGATACTACTTTAGCGTCTCATATGGGGGACCCCATCTTCCCTCGTCGTACTTCCCCGTTTATTCTTGAGGACGGATCTTCTCTTTTTCCCCCCCTCTCTCTCCCCTTTTTTTTCTTTCTACTCCTCCCCCTCCCTTTCCTCCATCCTCATTTGTATTTCGATCTTTCAGATAATTCACGTCTTTCACAGCAGCACCACTCAAAGCCAATGCTGGCAAGTTTATAGGATTATGGGTTTGTAAAAATGTTGTTTAAAAATGACACTTTCTAGATTATTTGGGGGGAAAATCTGATAGGATACAAGAGAAAACATAAAAGAGCGTTAATTTTTTTTTTTTCATTTGATAATTGAAAAAAACCTTTTACTTGATAGAGTACACATTTAAAACCATCTATATTGATTAAGCCGGGCATGGTTGGCGCACGCCTTTCATCCTAGCCACTTGGGGCAGAGGCAGGGGATGTTTGTGAGTTCAAGGCAGCCTGCTTTACAGACGGAGTTCCAGGACCAGCTGGGCCTACAGGGCGTACCCTTGTCTCACAAAGACCAAAAAAAAAAACAAAAAAAAAATTATCCAGTGAATGATATGTCTGAAATTTACTTTAAAACGGGAAGTAGCTGGGTGTGTGGTGATACCACACTTTTAATCCCAGCACAAGGCAGCTGATCTCTGTGAGTTTCAAGGCTAGATGGGGCTTACAGGGAGACCCTATTTCAAAAGCTAAAAATATATATAAATAAAAAAGGGAAGGAAGAGACAGCCTGTGCATGTGAGAGAATTGGTAAGAGGGGGCTTTGCAAAACTGTGTCACTCTGAGTGGGGATAGGTACACCACAGAGTTTATTATTCTGCATACCTTTATGTATAAGTGTCCATAATAAATTGGGTGTGGTCTTGGTCCTTGTTGTTGTGTGTGTTTTGGTGACTTGCCTTGTGTCTCTTTTAATCCCAGCCACTCACGAGCAGAGGGCAGGCAGATCTATGCGGTTCAAGGCCCATTTTTTGTTGTGTTTACTTGTGCTTATTGAGTCCCGGACAGCTGGGGCTACGGGAGGACCCTGTCTCAAAAGAACGAACGCAATGAAAGAAAGATTATGTTTTAAAAACAGTCCCTCATACAAAGTTCTACCCGGATGTTCGAGTATCCTTCAGTTCGTAGTTTTTAAATGTCGTTAGATCAACCTTGCAACTCTTTCCTATGAACTCACAAAACCCACAACTCTCATTTAAAAAACTGGCTTAAAAACACACAAAACCTAGGCAAAGCTCGGATCTGAAGGACATCATCAAATCAAAGTTACAGAAAGATTATCACAGTCTGATCATCCCTGACCCAAAATGCCATAAAACTTGAGTCTGAGCAATAACATGATGTCACCAATAGAAAATTCCACAGTTTAGCATACAAAATGATTAATATATTGATAGAATTACTTTTCAGACTATATTTATAAATTTTTACATAATAAAACACAAGCAAGTCCATGAGTATTGGGTCCTAGCCCTAAGACATATCACATATGCAAGTATCTCACAGTTCAAAGAATTTCTAAAATATTTTGCTAATAATTTTAGGCAAGGATTACACATCCTATGTTGCGCTGTGTGAGAGAATGTATTTTATATTTTATTACTAATTTTTAAATATATTTTATGTACTTTTATGTTTATTGTATGTAATATTGTTGCATGTATGAAGTGCACCGTGTTGTGCAGTGCTCACGGTTCAGAAGAGGGCATGGGGATCCCAAACTGGAGTTATAGACAGTTCTTAGCTGCCATGTAGGTGTGGGCAATTGAACCAAGGTCCTCTACAAGAAGCCGCCTCTATGTTCTTAACCTTTCTCAGCCCCTAAAAAAAATATTTTTTTAATGTTATCAAGTGTACTGCCTCACATGTATGTATAAGTGACCCTGTGTTTGCAGCCAATGGAAGGGGTCAGATGAGGGCAATGGACCCCCTGGAGTTACAGTTGTTAGCTGCGATGTGAGTCCTTGCCAGGAGTAGCCAGTGCTTTAACCACTGAAGCCATCTCTCCAGGCCCACGTACATGCATTTTAATTAGAGCAGTAATGATAAACTAACTTATCTTGAAGGTTCTACAGACTGGGGAGGTGGCTCAAGAGTGAAATGCTTGCCATGCAGCGTATTGAGGACCAGGTCAATTCTTAGAACCATATTGAAAATCAGGTGTGATGGGGACACCTATTGTAGACTCCATACCAAAACTAGCCTGATTTTTAACTATTTTTCTGAACACTGCTGCTCCTGTCTTTGTGCATAGAAGCCAGCGAACAAACTCAGGAGCCATTTACTCTTTTTATTTGAGACAGGGTCTTTCTGGGTTCTGGGGGCTCACTGATCAGGCCTTAACTGTCTGGCCAGGGAGCCTACTGTCTCAATAAAACAAATAAATGGCTCCTGAGTTGTTCTCTGGCCTCTATGCACAAACACATACATACACCAAAAATAATATATCTCAAAGGTTTTAAAGAAATTGAGAAAAATTTCATAAATTATTTTTTAAACACATTAAACTCATAGCAATTATAAAAGATTAAGGTACTTCACTTGGATTCTGGAACTGGGAAACACTAAGAATACCTACACAAAGGCAGCCAGTTTTCTCAGCCAAATATTAAAAATTAAGGCTGTTTTGGTATGGAGTGCTGAATGAAACAATTACTATGTTCTTTCCAAATGGATGATCATTATTTGACATTCTGGTCTTTTTTTTTTTTTTTTTGTTATTTTTGGAGACAAAAAGCTAGAGTCTCCCTTTTAAATTCCAGCTGGCCTGGAGCTCACCCTATAGACCAGGCTGCGCCTTGAACTCACAGCGCTCCACCTGCCTCTGCCTCCCAAGTGCTAGGATTAAAGGCATGTGCCACCACGCATGCATTATTTGACATTTTAACACCCATCACAGTACTTGGGAATTCTAGTGGGAACATAACTTTCTAACTTAGAAAAATTGGGTGAAAGTTTGTGAAAGGTTATCTTTACTGCCAACTCTAAAGGGACAGGCATGCAGCTCTTCAAAGAAGTACTTATTAGTTCTCTCTTCATGACCTGAATGCATATGCATGCACGTGTACATGAACAAATATTTGAGTAAGTGTTATGTGCCAGGCTCTTTGTCTATAGTAGGGACCAGGAGCCTTGCCTTCCGTCCTGTCTTTTTTTCTTTTTTTTTGGCTCTTTTTTTTGAGACAGGGTCTCCCAGTCGCTCCAGCTGTCCTGGAACTCACTCTGTCGACCAGGCTGGCCTTGAACTCACAAAGATCCGCTGCCTGCCTCCGCCTCCCAGTGCTAGGATTAAGGCGTTCGGCCACCATGCCTGGCGCCTTCCATCCTTAAGAAGCTGAAGTTCAGTTGGAGAGACAGGCAAACTGTAAGGCGTAGAGCAAACATACTTCCAACTGGATGCCCTGCAACAGTCTTTCTAAGCATGTGTCACCTATGCTCATATCTGAAGGAGCAGAAGACAGTTACTACGCCAAGAGCAGAGGAAACAATGTTCCAGACAGAAAGAATTATTAGACATAAGGTGCTTCAGGCATGTAAGAAATTCTTAGCACGTTCAGTAAACTAGAAAGACAGGTTTACCAAACGGTGAGTGTCCAAAAGGAGGAATTGAGCACAAGCCTGGAGGGCAAAGATCACGTAGGGCTTGTGAACTGTAGGAGATTTCAGATTTTACTATAGAACTTAAGGAAAGAAAGTCATATGATTTGTTTCAAAAAGGGTACTTTACTTTTCATAGAAAAGAGAAACAGAGACATCAAGTAGGCAAATGAATGTTTGGAGTTGAAGACAGAGAGGTGAAGGAAATATGAGATTAAGAGTTCTGATCAGGTTACACCTTTAGTCTAGCACTCAAGGGGCAGAGGAAAGTGGAATCTCTTGTGAGATCAAGGCCAGCTGGTCTACATAGCCAGCTCAAAGCTAGCTTGGTTCTACAGGGAGGGAAAAACAAAAAATCTGATCAGGGTGGGGGGTAGCCAATGTACGACTTGACTAATGTATATGGCTCTGGGGGGGGGTTTTGTTCCCAGCAACTTATAAAAAAAATCAAAAATCTAATTAAATTTCTAACTTATCACCAGACTATGCTCCCTGAGTAGGAAGGGACTTACATGCAGTTCCAAGTTCCCTACTGTGTGCCTGTTTTAAGCTAAATAATGACAGAACACATTTATATCCTGATGGAAGTGACCCAATGGAAAGGTCTACAAGGTAAAGATGAAGGAATAAGGTCTGCTAACTGAAGTTCCTTGAGAGGGCTTGCATACATACAGGATCATTCTGAGAAGAGGGAGGGGTTTCATAATATCTGGAGATGGTGACAGGCTCTGGAAGATGTGTGGCACATGTGATGAGCATTCATTTATTAATCACTCTCTCACGGACACCTACTACCACACTATTAAAGGTAGGGTGAACTCACATGAGAAACTGGGCTAAGTCAGAGGGAAGGAAGAGACCATTGGGGCCAGGAGACAATGACATGGATGGGTCTGGCTGGGTCCTTCTGAACTTGCGAAGGATAAGGTAAGCTGACTCAACGAGCTTGAACAGGGAGTAAGGTGTAAACATTACTGAAGCATCTTAAATTTTTATCAGAAAAGGCAAGCTATTTTTCTAATCACAGGTACACAGGTAAATGTACTATCATAGGTAAATTTCTCATCAGAATCCAGCCATTCGGGGTCCAAATGTTGTGTGCGTCTGGTGGGACCATCACCTTATACTCTTCCTGCTTTATGTACTCTCCCTGTAGTCACTAAACCCTTGCTAGCTCTTGTTAGTCTAATCCAACAGATGATTTTGGAAATGGCCTCTTTCCATACTGCTTCTGTGGAAAGCTTAAAATGGACTCCAATATGAAAAAAGATTTTAAAGTTCCAATATAAAAGGGTTTTTAAGAAGTTTATGATAGCAAAAAAAAGACATTCATTTCTTCTAATTAAAAGATCTTGGCACTTACTTTATCAACTCTCGTCCTTCAGAACTAATAAAGTATTCAACAAGCCACTGGCAAGCATCAAAACTTTTTGAAAGTAATGCTTCAATAGTAGCAATCCATTCTTCAGTATCGACCCTTTCAAAAAAAAAAGGGAACAGTGTTAGCTTAGCAAATAATGCCTAAGTGTAATTTCCCAGTGCCACATCTGTCTGCATATTACACTGTGGACTGGAAAGAGGTGCAGGTAAATGTACAATGACTGCCCACTAACATGGCTCAGTGATCTGATGCTCAGGCTACCTGTGACATGGCTCCTTCTCCCTTCCTGGAACAGAAACATGTTAATTTCTTTTTTAATTATTTATTATTTTTATTTTTATGTGTATGGAGTGTATTGCTTGGATATATTTGTAAGTGTACCATGTCATGCAATGCCCAGGTAAGTTAGAAGAGGATATAGTGAATCCCCCGGAAACGACGTTATAGATGGTTGTTAGTCTCCAAATGGGTGCTGGAAACTGAACAACGGTCCTCTGCAAGAGCAGAACCCAGGTCCTCTGCACAGAGCAGCCAGTGCTCTTAACTGCTGAGGCATCTCTCAGCCCACGTGACCTTTTTTTATTCCTTCTGTATTCTTAGTCAACTTCAACTGGTGAAAAGACCAGATTGGTAGCATTTTGTTCAGCTCAACTAAGTGTACATCAACAAAGGCCCACTTTCAGAACCGCTATTATTTATTTATTTTGGTATTTTGACGGACCGGGTCTCCCTGTAGCCCCAGCGTCCTGGAACTCACTATGTAGCCTAGGCTGGATTTGAACTTGTGGTTTTCCTCTTGCCTCTGCCTCCTTGAGTGCTGGGATAAAGGTGTGCACCCCACCACACCTGGCTTAGAAACACCGCTTTAAAAAAAAAATATCTTATTACTATAATCATTACTATTGTGCTTCATGGAGTAAAATATTTGGGCAGAAAAGAAGCTTATCTGACTATACCACCCGTAATCTCACACTACTCCTGAGTCTTCTAATGTCCCCCAAACATGTAAAAAAAAAAAAAAAAAAAAAGGGGGGGTAGACACTGACTCCGTCGAATGTAACAAATACAAGTACCAACTGGAATTTCCCTAGCCTACTCCTATGCAGATCTGAAAAGAAAAGAAACTCATTTTCACTTAATACTGACAATCACACAATTTACCTTTGGTTATGATACAAAAAACATGAAGCTGCTATTATGTATTTTTTTTCCTCAAAGAGTCTTGACTACAAAATCTTTCCCTAAATCCAGACTTGAGGCTCCTTTGCTAGAATAGCTTTTTTTTTTTTTTTTTTCGAGAAAAGAATATGACCTATATGATCTTATAACTTTAAGTGGCCTCAACCTGAGTCTTCCCTTTTTCTAAGTATTTTCAACAAACTACTGCTCAATTTTCTCTATCCTTCGGTCATACAGTTCATAGAATAAGTACTGACTCGGAAGCTATAATGAGCCCAGGAATCTTATCAGGTGCTGGAAATACAAAACAGATCTAATACAAATAAGAAATACAAATAAGATCTAAATGACATCTAGAATTCCTAATATATCACTCTGAATATATCTTAATTCAAAGCCTCCATGTGAGGTCCCACTGAACCAAGCCCAGATTTCCTACTCTGGTATCTAATGAGTTCCTTACAAGTACTAGGAAAATATAACTAACTAGTCATTCATGGGTGCCTCAAGTAAACCCTGTCACCATGCAAGATTCTTCTCTGTATCTGGGTATCATGTTGCCTAAGGCGCAAGGACAGAGGAGGAGGCGGGGGGAGCACTAACAATGGGCGGGGGGGGGGGATGGAGCCGGNGAATCCTAGAAGTGAAAAATGCCCAGGTTTCCTATCCTCGGTTTGCTATGTAATTCCTCCCTTCCTGTGACCTCAATCAAGTGGCTTAACTTCCCCAGGCTGCAGTTCTCCTCAACTTATCTTGCCTTCCCTATTAAGATGGAGGGAAGACCTAAGGAAGGATATGTGGGAAGGAATTTTGCTGGTGACATCAACGAGAAGAACTCTGAGATGTCAGTAGTCAGAGAGCAAGCCAGCTGTTTCCATTGGCCCCTGGGCTTCTCTGGGTCTCTTCTCACTGTTCCTCCAGGTCCAGGATGTGGGTTAATTCTTCACACCCAATCTTTATGGAAGACCTACTGTGTGCTAGGCTTGGAGGCCAAGGTGCTGACTCTTCCCCAGAGCCATATAAAGTCCAGTTTACCCATTTTAAAGAGAGAAAATTGCAGTCCACAGGGAAACACAGCTCACCTAAGAGGGCAGGGTGGAGCTGAGTGTCGAAGCCAGACTTCCGGACTATCTCAGCACTCTGCCCTTCCTGGGGAAGGGCTTTATCAGATCCTCTCTCCAACCTGAGACCCCTAGAAAATAACACAAGAAAACTACAAGAGGCAGGTGCTTACAACCCTGAAGTAAACCCAGTTTTGAGGGTGTAAAACCCTGGAAATAATGGTTACTGTTCCCCTAGTATATTGTATGGCAGTCATCCAGTAGTCACTTTCTCATGTCATTTGCACAATCAGACTTGAGGTGATTCCTGATATCATCCCGTGTGGGGAGAAAGTGAGCCTTAAGTCAGGTCACACCCCCAAGACACACTGCTAGCAAGTCTGACTCTGAAATTCACCCACTGCCGTCCCCGTCCCCACACCTTGCCACCTCCTCCCTCATTCATCTTTTGGTCCTGTCACTCACTAAACATTTATATCTTGTCTCCAGTACCAGCTTATTTGCTAGACAGAAGGAAGGACTGGAATGACAGAGCCCCTTCCCTGCAGAGGTCTTTATCTCAGGGGAAGATAAAGGTTCAAATAATTGCAATCTAAGTGATAAGAACCAAGCCGGTAACTGCTTGGCTGGGGCTAGGTCTGCAGCCTGGACAAGGGCTGCTGGTCAGTCTTTTGGTTTATTTATTTATTTATTTATCATTATTATTATTATTTTGTTATTTTTGAGACTTGGTCTCCCTTTAGTCCCAGCTGGCCTGGAGCTCATTATGTAGACCAGGCTGGCCTTGAACTCACAGAGATCTGCCTGCCTCTGCCTCCCAAGTGCTAGGATTAAAGGTGTGTGCCAATTTATTTATTTTAAAGGTGTATTTATTTGTGTGTGAGTGTTCAGAGTGTAGCATATGGAGGTCAAAGCACGACTTTTTTGGAGTCAATTCTCCTACCTTTCTTAAGAAATATTTTATTATTTTAATTTTATGTGTATGTATCTGCATGCATGTAAGTGCAACTGTGTCATGCAATGCCCTCAGAGGCCAGAAGAGGGCATTGGATCCCGTGGAACTGGAGTCTTAGGGTTGTCAGCCACCATGTGGGTACTGGGAATCAAACCCAGGCCTTCTTTTTTTTTAATTTTTATTATTATTTATTTCTGTATGTGTATGAATGTACTGTCTGCATGCAAGTCTGTGCACCCGTGTCGTGCAATGCCACGGAGGTCAGAAGAGGGTCTCGGATTCCCCTGGAGCTGGAGCCCTCCTGGAACTGGAGCTTCAGACGGCTCTCGGCCGCCATGTGGGTGCTGGGGATCGAACCCGGGTCCTCTCCAAGAGCGGTTGGCGCTCTTAACCGCTAGGCCATCTCTCCAGCCCCAAAAGCTTGTTTTAAAAGTACAGTTAGATGGGAAGTTTTAAGAAGTCAATGTTTTTAAATGCTGAAATTCCTAAATAGCAAGTGCCTGTTAATAGCTAAAAACAAATTTTTTGAGCCTCATACTACTTCACAATGGTTATAGCACAAAACTACTAGTGGTGAATCCACTGCTATCATCTACTTGTACAAAAATTCTTGCAAGTAATATAATCCATTAATTTAAATTAAGAAGAAACACTCATAAAACCCTATCACACAGAATATAACATTTTTCCATACATAAAATTTCTTTAGATTATAAATCTGCTGTATTAGAAAAAATCATTTACCTTTTGTACAAAAGTGTTGAACAGGAAAAAGTACTGGGCACAGTTTTTACAATTTTCTGGGACATCTTTATCCAAAAGAGCAAGTAGTACTTCCAGTAAATGATGAAGGCTTTTTAACTGGTTAGAGGAAAGAGGAAATTATATAAAGAAAAAGAAGACAAGACAGACATTTGTCACAGTATTAATTTGAAGTAAACCACCATAAGAACAAAGGGAAACTGATACAATCCAGTCTCAAGATTTAGATGGATTTATGCTTTGGAGAGCAAAACAGAATTATTATTTTACCTTTCAGGAGAATATTGTATGCTGTAGAACTAATGGGGAGCCTAGTTTTAGTGTCTAGAGTCCAGGGCACAATCCTACTCCCTAGTAGTTACATTTTCTCCAGAGCCAATTTCTCTGTGTCTTATACAGAAGGGTGGGGTGCTCAGGGGAGATGGATTTCTGAATCCCTCCCTCCAGTAGGCTGCTTCTTCACAGTCACAGATGCAGAGAATAAAACACAGACACAGGCAGAGGGCTAGAAACCAAGCCGATGGAGCGAATGGAGAGCAACAGCCTGACAGATGACACGGCAATACCGACTCAACTAGGAACTTACTTGAAAGCCCGCTGACGCCTCATGGAAAGCTTTGAAAAACATTTTATTTGTTTAGAAACCATTTTGGTTATGACATTGCTTCTGCTTTCCCTCCCACCACAGCTGTTTTTGGACAACTCCCTAAAAATCTGTTATCCAAGCATTAAGACCAGGTTTACTACTCTTCATAGTTCATTCCTCTGAAGATAGTATTCATAGACTTCCAAAATACCCCATCCATCCTGTCACACCCATTATAATAAAGTAAAGGTTAGCACTTACACAGCACTTCATTTTCAAAGTACTTTACAATATATATATATTGGGTGGCAAGAGGCATAATTTTCATTGTGTGGGGGGAAGACATAAAAATACATCAGTTGGGCATCGAATAGAATTGACTTTAGCAACTGGCTTCTTCCATGCTTATGGCCTCTACTCTCTGCCCTTCCACCACCTGCTCTTCTGTTTTTAAAGGTTGGTGGTATACTATGACCTGATCCATTTTGTGGGGAGACTGTACTAATCTGCCTTTCCCCCTCTGGTCAGTACAGGGGAGGAAGGAGAGCAAGATAGTTCTTATGTTAAGGATTCTTGAAGCATCTAAGAAAACTTCCACAGGAGTATCTTAGACCAATGGTATTCGAGCTCTCCCAAGCAGTTCCTGGTGACCTACTTTTGACATTCTGCACCCAGGTAAAGTTTTACTTGATGAAAGGTTCTCCTATTTAATCTGTTAGAAAACAACTGCCTTCTAATATACTTCAACCTCCTAAAGACTCCTGGAATTGAGAAGCAGTCTTTTAGGAGCTTTCTTGTTCGGTTGCTTCCTTTTCCTCTGACTCAGCAATGCTACTGAGCTTGTTTGGTCTAACACTGTACCCTAGGACAGGCAATACTGGGGAACTACTGTTTGGGTACCAGACATTACATCTGGAAAATCCTCCTTCAAGGAATGCTCAAAATTGTATCATAAAGCTGACACCTGAAATTGAAGCAGTAATTCCTAGAATCTAATTTATTGAGGCAGAATGCACAGAGCCAGTGTTTGTGAGGAGCCAATTTGTTTTGAAAATAATATTTTTCAAAGTTTTCCATGTAGTATCAGCTGTTTGAAACAGCCAACTTGGGAAGTAGCTGTTGTACTTACTAAGAGTTAGTAACACGGAGTAACAGGACTTAAAATGAATACCTCTTCCCCAAGGCTTGAAACCTTTGGGGACTGAAGATGGAAATAAACATCAGTTTGTTTTATTACATGTGTATGTGGAATAGAATTCCAAAGATATTAAGTACAGAAAACAATAAGGTTAGGAAGAAGAAAACCATCTAGAGGGATAGAAACAAAGCTCAGGGAACAGTGGAGACTGTGAAGAGCTGTTGTGCAGTGCCCTGCCATGGATGGATGGCACTATTTGGTTTGGTCACCCAAAGCAGAAAAAAGCTTTTGAGGAAACAGATGAAGCCAAGGTTGGCTCAAAATGTGTAGACTGACATGTCTAGACTTTGACTAAGTCTCAGTTTAGAGGGATCTAACACAAGTTTTAGGAAGACTGACCAGAGTATTCTGCAGAGAAAATCCTAAAAAGAAGACCAAAGTAGACCTGAACTCCTTTTAATTGATCTGGTTTCTAGAACATATGAAGGAAAGGACAGAATCCCTTCTATGCTGGCATGTATCAAAGTCACTCAAGAGGGTACATGCCGTGGAGCAAAATGACCAGCCACCAATCCTAGGTCTCTTTCTTATTATATGAACTGAGAATGTTTAGTAACAAGAGTGTATAAATAAAAATTCATAAGTGAGACTGACCTTATCCTGATAAAACAAGGCACTGTCTAAGGTCTTCTCCAGAATGGTGGCCACGGCAACTCTCACTTCTCTCACGCTGCACTCCAACAAGAAAATCCTAAAATGAAGAGAAACATGATATATATAAAAAAGGACAGACTGATGTAATCCTAATCTTCCCTACATACTTCCACTCTAATAGCCATGAAGCAAAATGACTCAGAAATGCTAGTTCAAGTATCCTGAGAATTTCTGACCTCACTCAGGCAGGTGGAGCTTCCCCAGGTCACTTCACTAAGGCTCCCTCCATATGCCTAAGCAGAAACTCAAAAAAAAAAAAAAGAACATACTTTACTATAATATTTATTATTTGCCCCAAGTTTAACCAGATTAAGGTAAAACTTTTTAAAAATGTTTTGTTTTGTTTTTGAGACAGGGTTTCCCTATAGCCCCAGCTGGCCTTGAACTCACTCTGTAGACCAGGCTGACCTTGAACTCACAGAGATCCACCTGGTTCTTAGCAGCCATGTGGGTGCTGGAAATTGAACCCAGGTCCTCTGAAAGAGCAGTTGGTGCTCTTAACTGCTGAGTCATCTCTCCAGCCCCAAGGGAAATCTTTTTAAAATACCTCCTGAAGAATGGTAGGATATATTTCCTATTGTAACACTAGAGATGCAAGTAGATCTAGATGTGGGGAGTCCAATTAGGCAAGTAGCCTGTCTCCTCCAAAATACACAGTAAGACAAAGAAGGGGGAAGTAGAGGAAGGAAGTACTGAAGATTAACAGTCTTAAGAGACATCAAAGCCAATGCCTGAAGTTTATAGGATCTGGGTTTGTAAAAACATGTGGTAAAATGACACTTCTAAGATATTTGGGGGGGAAATCTGAATAGGATACAAGAAAACATAAAAGAGTCGTTAATTTTTTTCATTTGATAATTGAAAAAAACCTTTTACTTGATAGAGTACACATGTTAAAAAATTATAGTGATTAAGCCGGGCATGGTGGCGCACGCCTTTAATCCTAGCACTTGGGAGGCAGAGGCAGGTGGATGTTTGTGAGTTCAAGGCTAGCCTGCTCTACAGAGTGAGTTCCAGGACAGCTGGGCCTACAGGGAGACCCTGTCTCAAAAAGACCAAAAAAAAAAAAAAAAAATTATAGTGAATGATATGTCTGAAATTTACTTTAAAACGGGAAGTAGCTGGGCGTGGTGATACACACTTTTAATCCCAGCACAGAGGCAGGCAGATCTCTGTGAGTTCAAGGCTAGATGGGGCTACAGGGAGACCCTATTTCAAAAAGATAAAAATAAATAAATAAAAAAGGGAAGAAAAGCCTGTGCATGTGAGAGAATTGGTAAGAGGGGGCTTTGCAAAACTGTGTCACTCTGAGTGGGGATAGGTACACCACAGAGTTTATTATTCTGCATACCTTTATGTATAAGTGTCCATAATAAATTGGGTGTGGTGGTGACTGCCTTTAATCCCAGCACTCAAGAGGCAGAGGCAGGCAGATTCTATGAGTTCAAGGCCAGCCTGGTCTACATAGTGAGTTCCAGGACAGCTGAGGCTATGCGGAGACCCTGTCTCAAAAAGAAAGAAAGAAAGAAAAAAAATGTCCATAATAAAAAGTTCTTAAAGGATGTAGAGTATCCTTCATGTTAGTAGTTTAAATGTCTTTAGATCAACTTGCAAATATTTACTATTAACTAAAAAAACACAACTCCATTTAAAAAACTGGCTAAAACAACAAAACCTAGCAAAGCTACTGATCTGAATGACATCATCAAAGTCACAAAAGTTACAGAAAGATTATCACAGTCTGATCATCCCTGACCCAAAATGCCATAAAACTTGAGTCTGAGCAATAACATGATGTCACCAATAGAAAATTCCACAGTTTAGTATACAAAATGATTAATATATTGGATAGAATTACTTTCAGACTATTTATAAATTTTTACATAATAAAACACAAGCAAGTCCATGAGTATTGGGTCCTAGCCCTAAGACATATCACATATGCAAGTATCTCACAGTTCAAAGAATTTCTAAAATATTTTGCTAATAATTTTAGGCAAGGATTACACATCCTATGTTGCGCTGTGTGAGAGAATGTATTTTATATTTTATTACTAAAATTTTTAAATATATTTTATTACTTTTATTTTATGTGTATGAGTATATTGTCTGCATGTATGTAAGTGCACCTGTGTTGTGCAGTGCTCACGGGTCAGAAGAGGGCATGGGATCCCAACTGGAGTTATAGACAGTTCTTAGCTGCCATGTAGGTGTTGGGAATTGAACCCAGGTCCTCTACAAGAGCAGCCTATGTTCTTAACCGTTCTTCAGCCCCTAAAAAAAATATTTTTTTTAATGTGTATGAAGTGTACTGCCTCCATGTATGTATAAGTGAACCTGTGTTTTGCAATGCCAATGGAGGTCAGAGGAGGGCAATGGACCCCCTGGAGTTACAGTTGTTAGCTGCCAGGATCCTGAGTCCTCTGCAAGAGTAGTCAGTGCTATTAACCACTGAGCCATCTCTCCAGGCCCACGTACATGCATTTTAATTAGAGCAGTAATGATAAACTAACTTATCTTGAAGGTTCTACAGACTGGGGAGGTGGCTCATGAGTGAAATGCTTGCCATGCAGTATGAGGACCCAGGTCAATTCTTAGACCATATTGAAAAGTCAGGTGTGATGGAGGACACCTAATTGTAGCACTCCATACCAAAACAGCCTTGATTTTTAATATTTTTCTGAGAAACTGGCTTCCTTTGTGCATAGAAGCCAGAGAACAACTCAGGAGCCATTTATCTTGTTTTATTGAGACAGGGTCTTTCCTTGGTCTGGGGCTCACTGATCAGGCTTAACTGTCTGGCCAGGGAGCCTACTGTCTCAATAAAACAAGATAAATGGCTCCTGAGTTGTTCTCTGGCCTCTATGCACAAACACATACATACACAAAATAATATATCTCAAAGGTTTTAAAGAAAGTGAAGAAAAATTTAATTTTTTAAACACATTAACTCATAGCAATTATTAAAAAGATTAGGTAATTCACTGGGATTCTGGACACTGGGAACACTAAGAACTACTACCAAAGGAAGCCAGTTTCTCAGAAAAATATTAAAAATTAAGGCTGTTTTGGTATGGAGTGCTGAATGAAACAATTACTATGTTCTTTCCAAATGGATGATCATTATTTGACATTCTGGTCTTTTTTTTTTTTTTTTTTTTTTTTTTAGATAGGGTCTCCCTTTAAATTCCAGCTGGCCTGGAGCTCACCCTATAGACCAGGCTGGCCTT
>VZQC01014331.1:1061543-1108227 GCA_009823505.1 Rhizomys pruinosus | reverse complement strand
TTTTTTGGCTTTTTTTTGAGACAGGGTCTCCCTGTAGCTCCAGCTGTCCTGGAACTCACTCTGTAGACCAGGCTGGCCTTGAACTCACAAAGATCCGCCTGCCTCTGCCTCCCAAGTGCTAGGATTAAAGGCGTGCGCCACCATGCCTGGCGCCTTCCATCCTTAAGAAGCTGAAGTTCAGTTGGAGAGACAGGCAAACTGTAAGGCGTAGAGCAAACATACTTCCAACTGGATGCCCTGCAACAGTCTTTCTAAGCATGTGTCACCTATGCTCATATCTGAAGGAGCAGAAGACAGTTACTACGCCAAGAGCAGAGGAAACAATGTTCCAGACAGAAAGAATTATTAGACATAAGGTGCTTCAGGCATGTAAGAAATTCTTAGCACGTTCAGTAAACTAGAAAGACAGGTTTACCAAACGGTGAGTGTCCAAAAGGAGGAATTGAGCACAAGCCTGGAGGGCAAAGATCACGTAGGGCTTGTGAACTGTAGGAGATTTCAGATTTTACTATAGAACTTAAGGAAAGAAAGTCATATGATTTGTTTCAAAAAGGGTACTTTACTTTTCATAGAAAAGAGAAACAGAGACATCAAGTAGGCAAATGAATGTTTGGAGTTGAAGACAGAGAGGTGAAGGAAATATGAGATTAAGAGTTCTGATCAGGGTACATGCCTTTAGTCTTAGCACTCAAGGGGCAGAGGAAAGTGGATCTCTGTGAGATCAAGGCCAGCCTGGTCTACATAGCCAGCTCTAAGCTAGCTGGGTCTACAGGGAGGAAAAAAAAAATTCTGATCAGGGCTGGGATGTAGCTCACTGGTACAGACTTGACTACATGTATATGGCTCTGGGTTTGTTCCCAGCAATATAAAAAAAATAAAAATCTAATTAAATTTCTAACTTATCACCAGACTATGCTCCCTGAGTAGGAAGGGACTTACATGCAGTTCCAAGTTCCCTACTGTGTGCCTGTTTTAAGCTAAATAATGACAGAACACATTTATATCCTGATGGAAGTGACCCAATGGAAAGGTCTACAAGGTAAAGATGAAGGAATAAGGTCTGCTAACTGAAGTTCCTTGAGAGGGCTTGCATACATACAGGATCATTCTGAGAAGAGGGAGGGGTTTCATAATATCTGGAGATGGTGACAGGCTCTGGAAGATGTGTGGCACATGTGATGAGCATTCATTTATTAATCACTCTCTCACGGACACCTACTACCACACTATTAAAGGTAGGGTGAACTCACATGAGAAACTGGGCTAAGTCAGAGGGAAGGAAGAGCCCATTGGGGCCAGGAGACAATGACATGGATGGGTCTGGCTGGGTCCTTCTGAACTTGCGAAGGATAAGGTAAGCTGACTCAACGAGCTTGAACAGGGAGTAAGGTGTAAACATTACTGAAGCATCTTAAATTTTTATCAGAAAAGGCAAGCTATTTTTCTAATCACAGGTACACAGGTAAATGTACTATCATAGGTAAATTTCTCATCAGAATCCAGCCATTCGGGGTCCAAATGTTGTGTGCGTCTGGTGGGACCATCACCTTATACTCTTCCTGCTTTATGTACTCTCCCTGTAGTCACTAAACCCTTGCTAGCTCTTGTTAGTCTAATCCAACAGATGATTTTGGAAATGGCCTCTTTCCATACTGCTTCTGTGGAAAGCTTAAAATGGACTCCAATATGAAAAAGATTTTAAGTTCCAATATAAAGGGTTTAAGAAGTTTATGATAGAAAAAAGACATACATTTCTTCTAATTAAAAGATCTTGGCACTTACTTTATCAACTCTCGTCCTTCAGAACTAATAAAGTATTCAACAAGCCACTGGCAAGCATCAAAACTTTTTGAAAGTAATGCTTCAATAGTAGCAATCCATTCTTCAGTATCGACCCTTTCAAAAAAAAAAGGGAACAGTGTTAGCTTAGCAAATAATGCCTAAGTGTAATTTCCCAGTGCCACATCTGTCTGCATATTACACTGTGGACTGGAAAGAGGTGCAGGTAAATGTACAATGACTGCCCACTAACATGGCTCAGTGATCTGATGCTCAGGCTACCTGTGACATGGCTCCTTCTCCCTTCCTGGAACAGAAACATGTAACTTTATTTTTTAAATATTTATTATTTTTATTTATGTGTATGAGTGTATTGCTTGGATATATGTAAGTGTACCCATGTCATGCAATGCCCATGGTGGTCAGAAGAGGATAGTGAATCCCCCGGAACTGAAGTTATAGATGGTTGTTAGCTGCTATGTGGGTGCTTGGAATTGAACCCAGGTCCCCTGCAAGAGCAGCCAGTGCTCTTAACTGCTGAGGCATCTCTCCAGTCCCACGTGACTTTATTTTTATCTTCTGTATTCTTAGTCAACTTCAACTGGTGAAAAGACCAGATTGGTAGCATTTTGTTCAGCTCAACTAAGTGTACATCAACAAAGGCCCACTTTCAGAACAGCTATTTATTTATTTATTTTGGTATTTTGAGACAGGGTCTCCCTGTAGCCCCAGCTGTCCTGGAACTCACTATGTAAACCAGGCTGGCCTTGAACTCACAGAGATCAGCCTGCCTCTGCCTCCTGAGTGCTGGGATTAAAGGTGTGCACCACCATGCCTGGCTTAGAACAGCTTTAAAAAAAAAATATCTTATTACTATAATCATTACTATTGTGCTTCATGGAGTAAAATATTTGGGCAGAAAAGAAGCTTATCTGACTATACCACCCGTAATCTCACACTACTCCTGAGTCTTCTAATGTCCCCCAAACATGTAAAAAAAAAAGGGGGGGTAGACACTGAGCGAATGTCACAAATACAAGTACCAACTGAATTTCCCTAGCTAATCCTATGCAGATCTGAAAGAAAAGAAACTCATTTTCACTTAATACTGACAATCACACAATTTACCTTTGGTTATGATACAAAAAACATGAAGCTGCTATTATGTATTTTTTTTCCTCAAAGAGTCTTGACTACAAAATCTTTCCCTAAATCCAGACTTGAGAAGCTCACTTTGCTAGTAATAGAGAAAAGAATATGAACTCTATGATCTTATAACTTTAAGTGGCCTCAACCTGAGTCTTCCCTTTTTCTAAGTATTTTCAACAAACTACTGCTCAATTTTCTCTATCCTTCGGTCATACAGTTCATAGAATAAGTACTGACTCGGAAGCTATAATGAGCCCAGGAATCTTATCAGGTGCTGGAAATACAAAACAGATCTAATACAAATAAGAAATACAAATAAGATCTAAATGACATCTAGAATTCCTAATATATCACTCTGAATATATCTTAATTCAAAGCCTCCATGTGAGGTCCCACTGAACCAAGCCCAGATTTCCTACTCTGGTATCTAATGAGTTCCTTACAAGTACTAGGAAAATATAACTAACTAGTCATTCATGGGTGCCTCAAGTAAACCCTGTCACCATGCAAGATTCTTCTCTGTATCTGGGTATCATGTTGCCTAATTCTCAAGACATATGGAATTGAGGCTTTGTATCACAACAATTTCTTTTTTGTTTTTATTTATCCTTCTTGTCATCCCCCCCCCCCACCTTTTCCTTAAACTCCCTTTTTAAAGACAGGCTATGTCTGAGTAAGCTGAGAACATTTGGTAGTCACTACAATATTCTGAAAAGCTGAACTTACAAATTTGTTTACTGAATTAACCAGTGCCTTTCATCACAACAGACTATTAAAACATAACAACTCTCACCTGAGTTTTTTCTTTGTCCTTAGGTAAGTTTGGAAAAGGAACTGAATGGCAAGCTGCAAGCTCACCTTTGCCATGCAGGGGTAATAGGGGTGCTTAAGTTTAGTCTAAGGAGGAAGGCAAAAGAAGACATTGTTTACAGAAATCCAATAGACTGTTATACATTTCTATGCATTGAATAATGACACATGATAATAGAAAAAAACTAAAACTAATTCCAGCACTTAGGAGGTAAAGATAGAAAGATCAGTTTAAAGCTATTCTCAGTTACATAGCAAGTCTAGGGAGACCATGAGACCCTGTCTTAAGTGAATAAAACAAACAAACAAAAAAAGAAAGAAAAAAAACCCAGCCAGTTAAAGAAAATATTTCATTTAAATTTTTAAAAAGCAAAGATATTTTCTTCATTTTTTAAAATGAAGTTTCAGGATAGAGCCTTTAGATATAAGATGGTAAATAAAGAACATTTTCTATATTTTTGGACAAATCATAACAGTGGTAGTCAAGGAAAGGAGATATTAGACAGTCAATTTTGACTCTGGCAGTATATGATTACAAATTAGGGAAAGTTGGTCTCCAGAAAGGCTATGATTCAGTGATAAGACCCACGGCCTCAACCCCACAGTCTCTCAGATTTGTCACAAAGTCTAAAAGTCCAGAATCTGGACCCCAATACCCACTCGAATGCCCACTCAAATACCCACCCGAATGCCCCTCCACACTGTGGGCTGCCAGATGTGAGTATCACCCGCAAGTGACACACTGATGGGGAATTGTTTTCTGCGTCTACCCGAATGCTAACCCAAGAGGAGAGTGTCACTGATTTCTTTAGTTCTTGGGTAAAAATACAGTCAGCTACTTACAGCATTCAATGAAGCTAAAGACAAAACAAAACTGAAATAATCACTACTGTACACATCTCTATTCTTCATAAACTTGAGGTTTTCATCTCTCACCATCTATAAAACAAAACCAGCAATTACAACAATTTTTACAAATGGGGTAAAATGCTATGATGAAGGTCTTTCTAGTGAAATATTTAGGTAGTGTTTGTAAAATGAATTATAATTTACAATTATCTACCTGTTCTAAAGCTCTGAATTTTAAAAAAATGAGAAGGAAAATATTTCTCTTAAATATAAGACACTATAGAAAAGTGAACTACTGCTCGTTAACAATCTCTTCTGGGAAACTCAGGAAGCCACTGTGTGAAGGAACAAGTAAATTCTAATCTGAAACTCTGGGAGGGAGAACAGAGCTTTCCCATGTACAACCAACTCTATGCTCCCTGTCTCTTGTGGCTCAGTTCTCTTTCTTCTAATAAAGACTCCACGTTTTCTTAAATTCTCTGGTTCTGTCTATATAGCTTTTGGTTGTTTAGCATATAAGACCTGGACTGGGTAACTGGACAGTCCTGAATCCAAATCTCTGCCCTGTGACAATGGAAGGCCATCTCTTTTTCTGAACCTTATTTTTTTTCCACCTGAAAAATAGGTATAAAATCTCCTACTGTATATTTAATTATTATTATTATTTTGGTCTTTTCGAGACAGGGTGCAGCACAGAGCAGGCATTCAATAAACAATGGTCGTACTGCTGTAGTAGTCTTTTGTATTAATTTTTCTTTATTCTTGAGAATTTCATACATGTATACAATGGAAACATGAACAGATCCACTCCCCGCCCTGCCCCCTCTTCCTCCCAAATCTCTAACACGGTCCCCTCTCAACTTCATGTCCTTTTTTTTTTTTTTAACTTATTTTTAAATTTTTTATTATATGTGTTTAAGTAGTCTGCCTGCACGTAAGTGTACCCATGTCATGCACTGCCTATGGAGGTCAGAAGATGACACTGGATCCCCTGGAACTGGAGTTACCAACAGTTGTTAATCACCATTTGAACCTGGATCCTCTGCAAGATTAGCCAGCACTCTTAACCACTAAGCCATCTCTCTGGCGCCCCCTCTTCTGATAACTCTCAAAGTCCAATTAAAGCTGCTCTTGCTGGGCATGGTGGCACACGCCTTTAATCCTAGCACTTGGGAGGCAGAGGCAGGTGGATCTTTGTGAGTTCAAGGCCAGACTGGGCTACAGAGCAAATTCCAGGACAGCTGGGGCTACAGGGAGACCCTGTCTCGAAAAGATAAAAAAAAAAAAAAAAAAAAAAAAAAAGCTGCTCCTCCTATGTATAATGGTGTGGTGCCATCCATTGGAGCATGGGAACTGTACCAGTGGCAAGACTGTCCCTCCCCTCCTATTAGTCGTAACCAAAAACTGTGAGTCTTGACTTGCTCTTTCCAGATAAAATTCGGACATTTCAGCAATGTGATTTTCTACTCAGGCATGATTCTGGCAAAGCTTGAATGTATTTATGCTTGTGTCTTACCACTGTAACACTAGCTCTATAGACTGTATACCTGGCACAGAAGACACATAGGACAAGTGAGGGGGATGAAGTGGCACTCAAAGGACAGTAAATTGAGAAGGCAGCCAGTAGTACTCTGGACCCAGAACATAAACTTTGACACTCCCTTTGATGATCTGCCTTTGAATTGTCTACGTGGTTCTTACCTGGTATATACGAGCAGGCATTTTCTCCACAAACAGTCCTTTCTTCTCACCTTTTTTAACCAGCTTGGTTAGGATAGAGAGCCGGTCATTGTTAGGCCTATGGGGCCGAGGAGATGACTGAGGTGAAATCTCGGGTGAAGATGGAGCTGACCTGAGAGACGGGATCAGTGACTTCTGTTTATCTAGTTTTTAAAAACTTGCCACACTCAAAACCAAACCAAAACAAAACAAAACAACAACAACAAAAACTTGCCCACTCATACACACAGTGCTGCACTTATAAACAAAAACTGCATATTTTTCTAATCCAATATAGTAAAGGCAAATTCACTGACAATAAGCCCTTTCAAAAACCCACTTCCTGACAGCGTTCGCTATAATACTATGCATTGGACAGAAAGTGTATTTGGTCAATACATAATTACCAATAGTTTTTGTCATACTATTTATTTATTAGAAGTAAATCATGTTAACAGTAACGAGTAAAACACCATGCAGCTAGATTAAGGTAGGCATTCAAACACCTGCCTAGTCCCAAACTCTATCCAGCTCAGTGAGCTTTTATATAGTTAGAATGGCCATTCTGAAGCTGTGGAGCTTTGCTTATGGTTTTACACTTTTACTGTCAATTGTATTTTAGTGTACTTATCAGCCATTAAAAAAAAGGGAAAAAACCCTGACAGTTGAAACTAGAAAAATAGTTAGCTTTATGTCCTCCTTCATACTCATGTGCTCTTTAGTAGGCATTCTACCCTTACTTTTTTGTTTGTTTGAGACAGGGTTTCTCTATAGTCCCAGCTGGCCTGGAACTCGCAGAGATCTGCCTGCCTCTGCCTCCAGAGCGCTAGGTAGGCCACCAGGCCCAGCCTACCCTTCCTTACTACCTAACATTATCCTTTCTTGGTTTCCTTTCTAATATGTTTTTAAAATTCTCAATTCTAGATTAAAAATAAAAATCTCAATTCTGAAATAAATAATTTATATATGTGTGTCTAAGTACAAAATAACTTCTTGCCAGAGAAATAACATCCAGGGAGCAGTTAGAAACAAGAGATTTTTAATTTTAATTTTTGTTTTTTAGAATTTCTCCTGGGGGCTAGAGACATGGCTCAGTGGTTAAGAGCACCTACTGCTCTTACAGAGGACCTGGGTTTGAATCCCAGCACCCACATGGTGGCTAAGAACTGTCTTTAAGCCGGGTATGGTGGCGCATGCCTTTAATCCTAGCACGTGGGAGGCAGAGGCAGGCAGATCTTTGTGAGTTCAAGGCCAGCCTGGTCTACAGAGTAAGTTTCAGGCTAGCTGGGGTTATAGGGTGACCCTATCTTAAAAAAAATTTCTCTTGAGATAATTATCTTAACACTCCAGTGTACTGCCAAAATCCCACTAGTATCTACTGAAATCACACATCAAATTACGGAGCAACTTACAGAGAGAGATCCTCAGCTTCCTGTCTTACAACACTGACTCTACTTTTCTTTGGCAATACTGGAGAGTTTTGATCAGATACCCTTTGGTAGAAGAGCATGTAGGCATTCCAGTATCTTCGACGCACATCAGTGTAGGGATTTGCTATTTTATAAGAGAATAAATAAAGTTTTTTAGGTTATGTACAGTAAAAGGATTATAAACTCAGCAATTTACTAACTACATTTGTTTTTCTTTTGTGTGTGTGTGTGTGTGTGTGTGTGTGTGTGTGTGTAAGTCAGTCTGTTGATGTACTGGGAATCACCCCTTAGTCATGTTAAGCAGAGGAATTAATTCAAATCTCCTTTCTAAAAATGAATAAAAACCACTATAACAATACAAAAACCATTATGAATTATTTTGTCCTTCAGTGTTTAAACATTTCTTCTGTTGTGTACTTACATGAACATGATTTTATGGTCCTCAATATTTTATTATTACAGCCAGTATAAGGCCATTAAGTGTATTTCTAAAAGAAAGCACTTTAGATATTACAGTATTTTCTCATAAAAGAGGAGGTATGCTCGTGAGTTTAGTACTTTAGTTATAGATACAGCTTACACACGTGTATCACTGACATGAAAGCACTGCCCTTTGGTTGAGTCCATTTCAAAAACCTGTGGAATATCAGCATGAAGAACAAGATCAGAAAGATGACTGTTTGCAGTCTTTGTTTTGGTGTAGGTAATATAGTGTCCTGACCTCATAGTAGCGCTGTGTTCAACAACTCCATATAAAGAATATAGTACTCTAGTGCTTTCTTCAGCAACATTTTTACATTTAAGGGTACAAAAATGAGCCAAGATTTCCAGAAACTTTGTGTGTCTGTTAATTTTGTGTAGGTTAAAACTAGCCAGCTGAAATCTATTTAAATGCAGAATGAGAACAGGAGGAGCCAGAGAAATCAGCATCCGCTTTTTGGCATTGGTGTAAACATGTTTCCTTTCACCTTTTATAGTCATTCGCCTTTGGTCAATTACACTGTCTTTTTGTGCATGCTTCACACAGCAGTTTATTCGCATCTTGAAATTTCTCATTATGGGTGAACTGATATAAACAATGCTGGGTTGAACACTACTCAGTACTAAAAGCTTCCCTGTTTGCAAGAGTGTAGAAAGCAGTTTCTGGATCGTCATTTACAACTTCATAAACCTTTGTACCAGGAGAATGACTGTCATTCAGAATCTCTGTATTTATTTCATCAGGATGAAGAGCAGCATTCAAATTAAGGTTTTCGCGATGACTGTTATGGTCCAGTTCATTGCTACTGTCCTCCAGGCAGGCACCATTTAAATTCCCAGTACATTCAGGAGATGTCAAAACCTCCAGATCACTATACATACTGACACCATTCATACGCAGTTCCTCTGGGGAGTTTTGATTGTCAGATGTACTTTCTATCCTTTTCTCTTGGCCATTTAAATCTTTCCGATTAACATGGATTTCTGTATGTGTAACTTCCTCTTGTGAATTATGGTTGGATTCAACATCCACTTCTCCCACAAGTGACATTTCAGCCTTAGATTCAGTATTTTCAGTATGGTCAGTGGCACAAGTATTGTTTAAAGAAATTTCTCTTCAAGTTTTTGCTGCCTTTGTTGGTTCTTAGCTTGCTTCTCTGCTGTATTCTGTGGTGTTTACCTGCTCCTGAAGGAATGTCACTTCTTCTCTGCTTTTTTTTGTGGTTCTTCCTCACTGTCTTTATCTTCTTCCTCCATTGTCTTTTTCAGATTTTTATCATTTATACTTTTACCACACTGTCTAAAACTGGAAGAAATCAAGGAAGGATTCATGAACCCAGGACAGAGTCCTGCATTCATCACACACGACTGTACTAGTTAGTTCACCACCAAAGATGTGGTCCACCAACCTTGGTACTGGCTTTTTCTTTTTATAATCTTTATTTTTTTACTTCTTCATCCAATTTTTCAGAATTACCAAATGCTTTAAGAATTCCTTTACTCACTCTTTGGTCTTATTTTGTTCTCTTCCCATCCAGTAAGTAGGGAAGTAGCTCCTGGCTACCTTGCTATTGGTAGCCTTTGCATGGGACTGCTTTTTTTTTTTTTATTTTTTTTTATTTATTTCTGTATGTGTATGCATGTACTGTCTGCATGCAGGTTTGTGCACCCGTGTCGTGCAATGCTGCAGAGGTCAGAAGAGGGTGTCAGATTCCCCCGGAACTGGAGTTCTCCTAGAATTGGAGTTTCGGACGGTTCTCGGCTGCCATGTGGGTGCTGGGGATTGAACCCGGGTCCTCTGTAAGAGCAGTCAGCACTCTTAACCGCTAGGCCATCTCTCCAGCCCGGGACTACTTTTTTACAGACCTGAGAAAACAGCTCTCTAGGTGACACATTTCCCTTTTTGGTCTCTTAGATCTCATTAAGAAACTGGCTCAAAAAAAGATATGTATAAATAAAAAAAAAATAAATAAAAATAAATAAATAAATAAATACCCCCCCCCAAAATAAATAACCTGGCTCAAGCCGGGCGTGGTGGTGCACGCCTTTAATCCTAGCACTTGGGAGGCAGAGGCAGGCGGATCTTTGTGAGTTCAAGGTCAGCCTGGTCTACAGAGTGAGTTCCAGGACAGCTGGAATTAAAGGATTAAAGGCGTGCGCCACCACACCTGGCTATACGGGTCTTTTTAGAGTGGTGTCTAGAATGGAAGTCAAGGCACTTTATAGTCTTGGATTAGAAGAGATCACTCATTTGAGAGGTGAACAGGCCAGGGAGTAAGGGAGATGCATGGCACTTGGAATAAATGAAGGAAGGCAAATACTCCAAGAAGGCTAAACCTAAGGAAAAAGTAAGCAATGTTTATAAATTTGCTCTGTGATATAGGTGGATCATAATTGCCCTCACCCATTTTGCGAAGATGGTCAAATCTAGGTCAGTTTTGACAATGATACTACAATCAGACCTTATAAATCACTACCATTAGATTCATTATAATGAACTGCAGCAAAATCTAACACAATGGATCTAACATGGATACAATTTAGAAATGTCCCTTACAAGGTTTCAAAGGGCAGGGTTAGGAGATTCTAATCTTTCTCTCTAAAAAATGGCTTCTTTATATATGTTTGAAAATACATGTGTGGAGGCCAGAGCTGTTCCTCAGGCAGTATTCACCTTTTCTTCTGGAGACAGGGTCTTTCGCTAGCCTGGAATGCATCAAGTAGGATAGGCTGCCTAGCCACCAAGCCCCAGAGATCTGCCTGCTTCCCCAGCACTAGGAATACAAGTGTATACCACATACTCAGCCTTTTTTTCCCTTCATGTGGGTCTAGGGACTGAACTAAGTAAGGCCTTCTTACAAATACTTTACTGACTGAGTTACCTTACCAGCCCCTAAAATGTTTTTTCAAATGACAAATTCTGACTAGGTTTTGTGACATACATTTCCTTTATGCTTTTATCCCTTGGGAAGATGGAGGGGAGACTTCTCTACCACACAACCTAACAAATATGGTTTCAAAAGCACAGGTGTTAGAAATGTCTAAGTGATCACATCTCTGTATAAGTAAAAAGGAAATATAAACATTTTAGCAAGCAACTAGTTCTTCTGAAACTATTTCTAGTATTGAGATGTTTTATTTGTTTTCCTGTAATGTTATTCTATCCTCTTGATTTATGTTAGCTCCTATTATCTTAAAACAGTTTTTATAAGCACTTTGTCTATTAAAGAGTTGTGGTTCTACAGTTAGAAGAATACTACAAAAGAACAACATATGTTGTGTTTTATATAAAGAATACATCTTCTAATTTGATAGAAAACTATATATATTAAAAAAGAATGGAAATTATCTACTTAGAAATACTCACTCTGATCATAAACTTTTGGTCTATATTCTCCTCCAAAGCATTCATACTCCAGTGTCTCATCATTTAGGTCAAATTCCTCTATGACTGTGTCATTAAATTTATACCACTTTCCTTTTCCACACCCCCTAGGACCCAGAAATCAGATAAACAGTAAGATTAGAAAGCAAACACCCTCATTCCTTGAATTTGCCTCTATGTATTAGCTAGAGATAAAATAGGTATTGCTACTGACAATATCTATGAAAAATGTAGCAAGAGAAGTGTAGTTATTTCAATTTCTAAAACAAATTTTTGAACCAAAGGAGTGAAAACAGTCAAACACTGCATCGAGGGGGTAAGAATAAACTTAACATTAATGCAGACCCAAGGATAATGTGAAAATTTCTTTACTGCTGGACATCTGACCTATGTGTTGAATCTTAGCCCTTAGGAGGTAGGAGAAGGGTCAGCCTGGGCTATGAGACCCTGTCTCATCCACTATTCTTCCCCTGCAGTTTCTGTAATGGAGAGCATAGATAATAGAGTTCAGAAGGAAGGAGCGAGCATGTGAGGCTGCTGTAAGAAACTCTTACCGTCTGTCCTTAATGAAGGAATAGTAATGGCCTGCATGTGCCTGCCCGCTGTGCACAATGACGCCAACAAGCTCATAGTTTTCTGTGAGGGCAACTTTCTTCCGTGGGGATCCTCCACCCCCTTGATCCATACTTCTCCCATTTTCACTAACTTCAGAAGAGGAATCCTGGCGAGCCATTCCTGAGACAGTATAAGGCTCCATATTTAGCATCCACGGAAACTATGTAAAAGCAGAAAGAACACATTAGTGTTGGTTGAGAACATATTCAGCAGAATCTAGTAAAGTCAAGAGTTCTATTTTCCTAAGTGAGGATGGGCCACTGCCCCAATTCAAGCACGGCATCTCTGAAAGGCTAAGTCTGGACAAGCGTAAGTAGCCTCAGATCTGTGTTACAGAAAGCATTACTTCACAGCATCGCTAGGATGCCTTCTAGAAATGAGGTCACCATTTGTTGAAGTGACTGTCCTATTAGCAGCAGCTCCTCATGACAAGGGCTGCAGACTGCACAGGCTGCTGACATGGAGACTTTCTTTCAGCGGACACACAGAATGTGAAACCAGGAGGAGAGGGGCATGGTTGAGGGGAAATTCAGGAAGGAAAGAAGTTACCCTTATTTGCTCATCATATTTAATGGATCGTCCACTCTCCCAGTCAAAGCCAAATCTCATCAGGTGAATTACCAAGACACTAGGTAAAGACTTAATGCAGGTCCTTTTCACTGTTATTCTCTAAGGAAAAGCAAAAAACAATTAACTCCCTGGAGAAAAATAAAACAAAGTAATGAGTATCAAAGTTGTCTGTAAAGCTTAATAGTGTGTATAGAGTTATATGGTATAATGGAGCATAATAGTGACCTCCTGTAAACAGTACACAAGTAACACATAATCTTGTTTTTGTAAAGAGCAAATGTAATACCTTTTCTTTACATTTTTCACAGTAGTATGCATTGCTTCCTTCTAGAACTTCTCCTCTAACAAACTGGTCCAAAGAAATTTCCAAGCTCTGACAAGAAGTAACTCCTAGATTGAGCGCCATGAAAGCTTCCTCACGCTCATACCTGATTGGGAAATGATAGAAAATTTCATGAACAAAGAAATTTTGCAATTTTTCAGACTAGCTGAGCTTCAACACAGCACTATATTCACTTTTAGTGGAATTAACACAAGTCTCAACCAAATAAAAACACCAAGCTGTGATAATTTGGAATTGCTTAACATTAGGAATTCAACAAATACTTTAAGCCCATAAAAATTATGGAAATGAAGACCAAAGAAGTATAATTAGTTGAATATGTATAGATCCACTATGAAATAAACCTGTAGGCCATACAGCATTTATAACTTACTAAATTGTTTAAAAATACTCTCTCCTATGGTGCTCCACCAAGCTATACCCCTGACCCTAACGGCCATTTTTTAATGTATTGGGGACATCTCCACTAACCTGTGAGGACAGTCTTTACAGATCTTCTGATCAGAATAGATGCCCTGAAAAGTATTCTTAAAAATTTGGTCTCTCCCCATTTTCTGTTGGAATAAAAAGTTAAAATTTTAATCAATGCCACTAGAATCTATAGTCTGGTTCATAGAGAATTTTATGCCAATTTAACCACCAAAATAAAAGAGTGATTTTGGTAGTTTCAGTCAGAAATCAATAGAAGGCTATTATCCCATTATCAGGGCCAATGTCAGGACAATGAAAATGATCAGAAAAGGAGGAGGAGAGAGCGGTCTATGAGAGCTGATGAAAAGGACACATTCTCCACCAGGATTCCAATTCCTCTTCTTGGGCTATAAATAGCAAGTTAGAAGCAACTCTTGACAACTTTGCTTTCTAGGACAGAGATTATAAGTCTGACAGTTACTGTGAAGAAATATAATGCACAAATTGTGCTTATTAGTGAGATAAGCAATGATGCCACTGGGGATGTCTGTCACTGAGAAAGGCAGAAAGCTTTGATTTTAAACATCATCACTAGTCTCTTTGTCCCCTTTGCTGGAGAATTCTCTGAGTTCCCACACTGCCTCCAGGGGGCCATCAGTTCATTGGGCACTCTGGAGTTGGAGTACTTTTAAGGACATAGCAAAAATAACTAATATATGAATAATCATTTACTATATCGAATGGATTAAGAACTATATATTTTACCAAGTTAGATGAATTAAGAATAGTAATTTCAATAATCTATGTTTTCTTATTTTTTTTGGCTTTTTGAGACAGGGTCTCCCTGTAGCTCCAGCTGGCCTGGAACTCACTCTGTAGCCCAGGCTGGCCTGGAACTCACAGAGATCTGCCTGACTCTGCCTCCCAAGTGCTGGGATTAAAGGTGTGTACCACCATGACCAGCTGTCTTCATTCTTAAACCAAGAATGAATTACAGCTGTAATGTGACAGTTTACTAATTTCTGATTTGTTAGTTTCATAGTCACTGGGAGTCTTAAGGCACTGTTCTCATACTATAATTAGTCTCTGAGAATTAGAGAACATAAGAGTTTTATTACCTTGAGATACTCATCCATCTGATCAATGAGACTAGTAAAGAATTCGTATGCATCCTGCTGTTCTCTCACATAGAGCTCTTTGTTCCACATCTTGAAGATCTACACAACAACAACAATAATAATAATAATAATAATTATTATTATTATATTTGTCTTTTTGAGACAGGGACTCCCTATAGCCCCAGCTGGCCTGTAACTCACTATGTTCACCAGGCTGGCCTTGACTTACAGAGATCCACCTGTTTCTGCCCCCTAATTAGATTTATTTTTAAAGAGAAAGCATCAATTTCTGAATATCACAGATAAGGAATATACTTCAGTGCTTCTTGAAAAACAAGTTCACTATTAGGATATGTGAGTATTTACTGATGCATCTCCTTAATCCCTCATCGTCACAGCAAAGCACTGAAACTGGAAGTGAGCCCTCAGGCCACACAACAGCAAATGTTTTAGAAATGAATCAACTTCCTGGGAAAACCATAATGTTTTTGTTTGTCAAACAAAGTGAAGCAATGTTCAAAAGCAATTTTTTTTTTTTTTGGTCTTTTCGAGACAGGGTCTCCCTGTAGCGCCAACTGTCCTGGAACTCACTCTGTAGACCAGGCTGGCCTTGAACTCACAAAGATCCACCTGCCTCTGCCTCCCAAGTGCTAGGATTAAAGGTGTGCGCCACCACGCCCAGCTCAAAAGCAATGTTCTTAAAGACTAGTGAAACCCACACAAATTCAAAGCAATTATTTGAACCAATATTTTAAGATATATTTTTAGTCTTATTTTGGGGGGGATACACACATGAAGTGGGTGCCCGCTGAGGCTAGAGGGGGTCAAATCCCCTGTGGAGCTGGCATTATGGGCAGTTGTGAGCTACTGAAGTAGGTTGTGGCAAGAACTCAGGTTTTCTGCAAGAGCAGTTAACCACTGAGCCATTTCTGCAGCCCCTTGAATCAATATTTTAAAGAGCTAAAATAATCACAATAGTCAAAATGGATAAGCAAATCTGCAGGAATTATAAACGAGTTATTCTTAACTTTCTAATCATTTCAAATGTACCAATTTGTTGAACACCCAATTCTTTGATAGTTTCTTAGTAAAGGTATTGGTCTAATTAGTAAAGATATGAAAGCATTACCACTAGAAAAGACATTACTGTCAAACCCTAATATCTTCCAACCTACACAAAAATTACTGGTAGAAATACCTTCCAGAAGTTCTCAGGTACATAATACTGTAGCTTGCTTTCCATCAAATGCCCAAAGAGAGACTGTACTTGGTAAAATACACTGTCATCTGGATTGTCTGTGTCATCATCCACTGAAAGTAGTGACTAAGAAGAAAAGAATAAATTAGAAACATTTAACTGCTTCACATGCACACATGAGTACCCCAACTACTTCTTAAGAATGCTAAGAATAAGGCCAGACATGGTGGCGCACGTGCTTTTAATCCTAGCACTTGGGAGGCAGAAGCAGGTGGATCTTTGTGAGTTCAAGGCCAGCCTGGTCTACAGAGTGATTCCAGGACAGCTGGGGCCACAGGGAGACCCTGTCTCAAAAAAGACAAAAAAAAAAAAAAAAGCTAATTAGGGCGTGATGTGGAGGCCACCCTGCATATTTATTTTTAGTTGATTCCTAGTTGGTGTGATTATGAATAAAGCACCTCTTTAAATTTCTGTTTAAGTAGGAATAAGTGTAACTAATAATAATAGGATCTGTAGAAGAAAAGTGCTCTACAATACACACAGGATTCTTAAAATTCTGGTTGGTCTCTCACAAACTGCTATTGTACTGATAAAAGCACTGGAGCCCACATATTCTAAAATGCTTAAATGTTAGTAATTTTATATAATAGTCTGAGAATTAATGCTGGATGTAAAAAAAAAACCCACAATAAATGAAATAACATTAAAACAACAGATTTACAAAAATGTGTGACTATGACAATGTCTATATAGATTTCAGAAGCTAATAAAGTATCCTTAACTATTTAGTAGAAAACTAGTATTAGGTTCTCCCCTATGTCCTATGACTTGTCTAGTCTAAGGTTCTTAACCCTGATATCAATGTCAAGTATAGGCTCCATCCTAGGAAGAGTACTTAAAATTCAATTCTAGAGTGGTTGGCTACTCCCATAGTTGTGCCACTATTACACTGGTGGGGGTATCTTGCCAGGCCAGGTGTTACTGTAGTTCACAGGATTCATAGCTGGCTAAGACTGACGATTGTTTTCTCTTCTGGTAGCATGCACAGACCTTCCAGCACTATGAACAACTAGCCAGTAGAGATGAGGCACTGAAGTCAGCACCAGCTTGAGTTCTCCTTTTTCTACAGTTCGTGTATATAGTGTCTTCAGCAGTAAGGTCTTACCATCCACTTAGTTCTAGAAGGTAACCAAGAGCAGGGGCAATGGCCTGTATTGTTTGAGGGTTTATGGGACCCTTAGTCAACAGCTTCTAGAGAAGTTTATTCCTGGCATTCAATTTTTTTTTTCTTTCATTAGCCTATGATGTGTAGAAAGGGTGATGTCTCCATTATAGAATAACTCCTTTTAAACTCTTTTCATGATGTATATGTACATACTTTAAGAAGCTCCTATAGTGGTAGGTTTCCACCTGGCTTTTTCTAAAGGTCTTACGTGTTACCCCCATACTCCCTCCTTTGCCCTGCTCTTTCATTCCCCACCCCATTTAACCCTTCCTAATATAATGTTCCTCCCCTCCTTATCACTGCACTCTAACACTCCTTCCAGGAAGTTTCCCCCCGCCCCCATAGTTATTTATTAGTTTCTTAAACAGACTCTTAATGACTTCAGATGGTGATTAACACAGAAACCCAAAACAAGCTAATGTGCAGAGAACAGGAGGCTGCAGCATGCTTATTCCTGAATAGAACACTTGCATCACATTTCTGCTTCCCAAGGCTCAGGGATTATTGCAGAAGAGGGGGTGGAAAGAATGTAAGAGCCAGAGGTGATGGATGACCACAAGGAAACAGTAGCATGGGTGAGAGCAGGCACAAGTCCCATGCAAGCACAAACCAGAAAAACCCAGCATAGAAATGAGGAAGTGGGTAAGAAGCTCCAACCCCACTTAAAATTGTAGTAACAGATGGCTTGCCGAGAGGAGCAGAGATAGTCTCTTTCAAGCATGGGACTCTTGGTAAGTTAAACAAGTTCCCTTCATTGTGGCACAATGTTAAACTTGTGTCTCCCTTCATCATGGGATGGACCCACAATGAAGGGAGACACAAGTTAGACTCTATAGGCCTTATTAGAATAAAATAGAGTACATTAAATTGAGCAGGGCCAATAAGGAGAGGTGTGGATGGGAAGGAGGTCTAAACATCATCAAATTATATTGTATGAAATACAAAAATTCAACTGAAAAAATCCTTAACTACATCAAGTTTCCGCAAACCTAAGAAGGAATAACTAAACAGAACAATTTTCAGACAATCCACATATTATCTCTCATGCTAACTAGAACAGAGTAAGGAAATTACCTCTGGGAGCCCTGGTTGCATATAGAGCTGCTGGAAGACTGCATTCATGTAACAAGTAGCACCACCATTTCTCAGCCCCACAAACCCTGAACTGGATCTGCTGTCCACTGGGGGAAGGTACTGGAAAGAGGAGCAGAAGGGGAAAAACAGTATTCTATGACAGACATGTTTCTACTACAACCACTTGAAATGACTGAAAAAAAGAAGGCAGTACACTCTTATCTATCCAGTGTGGTACAAAACTCATATTGATAGAACCTATGGTTACGATCTGGCTTTATTTGGCGTGTTAGTACAATGACAAAATACGACAATCTTAATATCTCTTTTCTGTTCATATATTGGCACGAAGTATTTGATTATCATTCAACAAACATTTTTTAAAGGGCCTACTATGTACCAGGGATTAAGAGAGAACAAAAATGTTTATGTCCCTGATCTCAGGGAGCTTATACACTCTACAGCAGTAATCAAACAGATATACTAGGTATCTACGAACAATTTGAAGTTTTCTGGGGGTAGGGTGAAAGGAGGAACAGCAGCCTATGAAGTACTTACCATGAGAAAGTCTGCAATAGAGATGATCAAAGAAAGCTCATATTCATCCCCATCCCCCCCTTTTTTGTCTTTTTGAGACAAGGTCTCCCTTTAGTCCCAGCTGGCCTTGAACTCACAGAGATCTGCCTACCTCTGCCTCTCGAGTGCTGGGATTAAAGGCGTGTACCACCACACCTAACTCATTCCTTCTTTTTAAGAGAAGCTAAGGAGTTGGAGAGATGGCCTAGCGGTTAAGAGCACAGACCGCTCTTGCAGAGGAGCCGGGTTTGATCCCCAGCACCGACATGGCGGCTGAGAACCGTCTGAAACTCCAATTCCAGGAGAACTCCAGTTCCAGGGGAATCNTTCAGACCTCTGTAGCCATCGCATGACACAGGTGCACTTATATACATGCAGGCAATACACCCATATAAAAAACATAAAAGTAGGGCTGGAGAGATGGCCTAGCGGTTAAGAGCGCCGACCGCTCTTGCAGAGGACCCGGGTTCGATCCCCAGCACCCATATGGTGGCTGAGAACCGTCTGAAACTCCAATTCCAGGAGAACTCCAGTTCCAGGGGAATCCGACACCCTCTTCTGACCTCCACAGCATTGCACGACACAGGTGCACAGACTTGCATGCAGACAGTACATTCATACACATACATAAATAAATAAAATTAATAAAAAAAAAAGAGAAGCTAATATTCTGGGGCTGGAGAGATGGCTCAGTGGTTAAAAGTGCGGAATGCTCTTGCAGGTGACCCGGGTTCAATTCCCAGCACCCACATGGCAGCTAAGAACCGTCTTTAACTTCAGTTCCAGGGGAATCCTATGCCCTCTTCTGACTTCTGAGGCATTGCATGACACAGGTGCACCAACCTATATGCATACAGTACACTCATACACATAAAAAACAATAATAAAAAATAAAAAAGGGAAGCTAATATTCTTCTATTAAAGTTTTTCTAATAAGCATACAATTAAAACAACAGGAAAACACCCTATCATTTTACTTATAATGCAGATCTCAAGCCAGTGTTTTGGACAGAAATAATCCGGAAAAGCATCTTGGCTAATGGTCAATATAACATGTCTCCAAGTAGAAAAGGAGAGTGTAATCACACATGGAAATGTGGTTAAAACAGGAGCCTGGTTCTCATACTAAAATCAAGGTCATGCCATCTACACACATCAAGTGTCTGCATCCATGTAGTAATAAGCTGCCAAAAACATGTTAGTGTGTTTTGGACCTCAAGGAATCTGATGTTTCAGTAACATCAGATAATAACTTACATTAGGATGCCTTCTAAGATTTGATAAACACTGATATTTATTTGTGGTGTAAAGCACATTTTTTTTTTTGTCTTTTCGAGACAGGGTCTCCTTTTTAAAGGTTAGGAAACAAGAAAAAAATTGGTTCATCACAATGCTAAAAACCTAAATACTTATGGGGCTGGAGAGATGGCTCAGCAGTTAGGAGCACTGACTGCTCTTGCAGAGGACCTGGGTTTGATTCCCAGCACCCACATGGCAGCTAAGGACCATCTTTAACTCCAGTTCCAGGGGAATCCGACACCCTCTTCTGACCTCTGTGGCACTGCATGACACCGGTGCACCTACCTACATGCAGACAGTACACTCACACACACATTAAAAAAAAAACAAACCTAAATATTTATTTAAGAATGCTTTTTTTATTGTCTTGACGTCTATCCATGTAAGGCTAAAGCACAGCATAAAATAAGCATTATAAATGAACTCTTTTCCCAATTTATATGCTCATACATTTCTACTTCTTTATGAGTGCTACATCCTTGGGCCTGGATGCCTATCCCTGGTATCCTAACTTGTACATTCAGTGATATCCAACTCACACATCCAAACAGCGACCTTGATTTTCCATCATGTCAGATAAGAAAGCAAGTGCAACTCCGACAGTGTCTTCCCACCCTAGTCAGCACACCAGCGCCCCTGTAGCTTACTCCATCCTGTAGACTCCAACACAAACCATGTGGTTCCATGGCCCCAGTTGCTCAAACTCCTCCTCACTGTGGGATGGAACAAATGGCTTCCTTCCTTGCTATAACTAGTGCTACTAGTTTTTAAGCCTCTATTTTAAGTTTCACCTTCTCTAGAAGTTTTCTAGGATATCATTACTAAGGACAGGCCCCTCTGTGTTAGTATAGCATTCAGGGCTTAGCCCCAGCTTCCACTGTACCACACAGTGCTAAAACAATCTGTGGACAGGTCTGTCTTCCACTACATATGCTCTGACCTGCTTGACATCTGGGATCATATTTTCATTTCTGAAAATTCAAAAGTCTAAAACATTTCTTAACATGATAAACTATGAACCTTTGTTCAACTTAACTAAGCACTGTACTATGACAATGTTGGTTTGAATCTGTAACTCTCGTGACTATGACTATGTCAGAAAAACCTTACTAAAAAACAACCAAAATGGTTGGAATGCTACTTTTTACTGAGAGTAACCAATGACCAATTTGAAAATGCTCGCTTCCTGTGCTCGCTTCGGCAGCACATATACTAAAATTGGAACGATACAGAGAAGATTAGCATGGCCCCTGTGTAAGGATGACACACAAATTCGTGAAGCATTAAAAAAAAAAAAAAAAGAAAGAAAATGCTCACCTCCTTAACTGAAAACACAATTTAATAATATCCTCTAGTGATTAAGCATGATGAAAAGCTTTATTTGATTTTTAGTATGTGACTATAGTATGTTAAAAAAAACTTTATTATGGTCAGGCGGATGAATTACAGTCTTTTCCATTTATTTATTTATTTATTTATTTATTTATTTATTTATTTATTTATGGTCTTTTTGAGACAGGGTCTCCCTGTAGCCCCGAGCTGTTCTGGAACTCACTCTGGAGACCAGGCTGGCCTTGAACTCAGAAAGATCCACCTGCCTCTGCCTCCAGAGTGCTGGATTAAAGGCATGCACCACCACGCCCGGCCCAGTTGTTTGTTTTTATTTTTCTCCTCTTTTTATTTTTATTTTATGTGTATGAGTGTATTGCCTGTATGTATGTAGTGCACCCATGTCATGCAAAATCTGTGGAGGTCAGAAGAGGGCATCAGATTCCCCTGGAACTAGAATTACAGATGGTTGTTAGCCTATGTGGGTGCTGGGAATTGAACCCTGGTCTATGCAAGAGTAGCTAGTGCTCTTAACTGCTGAGCCTCCAGCCCTGAAAAATACAGTCTTAAAATTAGATATTTAGGGGCTGGAGAGCTGTCTCAGTGGATAATGGAACTTGTTGCCAAGCCTGAAAACCCTACTTTAATCCTTATGTGGGTATGGTGTGGAAGGTAAGAATTAACGTCAGTCAGTTGTCCTCTGACCTCCACACATTTGTTGTGAGTAATACATGTTCACCAAATAAATAAAAAAAAATTATATATTTGGAAGACTATTCTAAAAAAATTAAGTGAGGTTTGGGGGGGGATGGTTTATCAGGTACAGCGCTCACATCATGACTGGGGCTGTCCCCAGCAACCATGGGGATTCCCAGAGCAAGCTAGTTAGCTAGGCTAGCCTATCAGCAAGCTTGGGGTTTGGACCAGACTCTGCTTCAGTAAAGTAAAATGAAGAGTGATTGAAGAAGACACCCATTGCACACACACACACACCACACACACACACACACACATACACACAGGGAATATGTGCAAACAAATAAGTCTCCAAAACTTACATCAAACTCCTTAGTAAGAGCAGGGTCAGGTTGATGATGCATAGAAAGTAGTTCCTTTGTGATGATTTGAAGATTTGAGGGAGAACTGTCAGCTAACATCACAAGGACTTCATAGGCTGCCAATCGGCTATTCACTGTACTACACCTGAAAACAAAAGTACAAGTCAACTTCAACATGAATAATCTGTTCAAACAGCTAGCTAAACTAAATCAGTAACTGAAACAAAAGTCCAAGTGTGGCAACTCCTTAAATACGGTTAAGTTAGGCTTACGCTAGAACTCTAGTATCTATAGGCCATACTACAGATGGGATAGAAATGGGTTAGAGCTCAGGATCTTCTTGGTATGAAAATAAACAACAAAATTCTTTTTAATAAGTGGCAGAAAAAAGGGAAGCAATGAAAATAAGAATAGATGCCCCCAAACATTACATATTCCACATGGCCAACAATTCTCAAAAGATACTAATCAACTTTCTACCTTGTTGAAGAAAATGGGAGACAGAAATAGCCTGTCAAATCCACGTAGTAAAGGGATATGAGGGAAGCAGACTTCTGCTACTGCCTGCCTTTGGACACAGGCAGTAATTCTGAACTATAATCAGTGCCAATCTTATATTACTGAGGTAATCACAGATTAGCAAGGATACACAGAAAAGAGGATGTTCCAACCTCTATGTGAAACCACTTAAGAAGGCAAGGAGATGGTTAAGAGAGGGGGTATGGGGTTCCTGGACTAGCACCGCACAGACAATGAGGACAAGGGCTGCAGAGGTGGCACTGTCCTGTGATTCATATCTATACTTAACGGATTGAAAAAGATAAGCAAGAAATGAGCAGGGAAGTATAGAAAGGAGCTACTGTTCTTGTGATCAAAGTATTACTTTCAAAGAGTTTTCATGTAGTTGGGCGTGTGGCGCACACCTTTAATCCCAGAGCCTGGAGGCAGAGGCAGGTGGATGTCTTGAGTTTCAAGGCCAGCTTGAGTGAGTTCCAGGACAGCTGGGACAAGGAAAAAAAAAAAGACCCCCCCCCACACACACAAAAAAGAAGTTTTCATGTATTTTAAATCTCATTTTTGTTGTTTCAAGGTTTTTGCAGGAAAGGTCACTGTGATGAATGAACAACTTTAGTACCCTGCAGAGTGTAAAACAAAATGTTTCCTTTTCCATTTTTGGGGATTTTATATATACATAAAGAAGTTAAAAAATACGCCTTGTTGATGGAGGTGTTATCTTTAAATAAAGGGAAGGATTCACCAGTAAAAAAATTTCATTAAAACTACTGGAGATATATTGTGCTGTGTTTACTGAAAATCAAAATACTAATGTATTTCTGTTCCTTTAATTAAAGAATCCCAGGGACCTAGCGATCAATCTTCTAAAACAAGACTGGACAGGAATAATGAAGATGGCTGTCATAGCCTGAAGGATAGAACAAGAATTAGTTTTAATGGTACCCTCCCCTCATTTCCCAGTAGGTTTTGCTAATAAGGACTCTGTAGAAGAGAGAGGAGTATGGATACTTCATGGGACTCCAAAAAATAGTGCTCATTATGCCTTGTCTATATCAGTCATCTCTGAGCTTAAAGTTTCTTCAGGTCAATTAACTATGTTCTCTAACAAAACAAGTTAGATTCAGAGCAAATAAGTGGCAGCTTTTGGCTGTCTCTTCTATGGACAAAAGTCTAAATATCACTCAAGTACACTGAGACATTTCAAATTTGTAATCATAAAGACTAACACAAAAACTAGATTCCAAAATTACTTCTGTAATGTCACTAGCAGTTGCCTATGAGAACAGTATGACTCAGCATGACAAGACTCATAAGACTTTTTAGCCTTTCCCCTGAATAAATCCCGAATCCTTTGTTTGGAATCTATTTACTTTGGAGATGGTTCAAGTTTCCCTCTTTGGTACTGGGGACTGAACCCAGGGATCCAGCATGGCTAAACAGGTGCTTACCACTGAACAATATTCCTAGCTTCTACATCAATTCTCGTAACCTTTGTTTCTCTTGGAATTTGTTACTGATCCAGTTATTTACTACTCTACTTTGATGATGAAAACTACACCAGCATACTTGCCTGGATGTTATAACATGCGAGGCAGGCTATATAACTAAGCCGCTTTTGCATGCATTTGTTTACATAGCGGATAATATAGGACAAACAGACTCACAAGATGGAAGACAATCTCCAACTTAAGAAAATCTTTTTTGGACTACAGTTGCAAATTAAGAGATTTTACCAAAACTGAACACAACGTGCATTTTCCATACTTTGGATGAAAGTCCTGTTGACTGATGGCGGCACTGCCAGCTGGAGAATGACTATTTAAAATAATTCTAGAAGCTCGGAAAAGGAAGTCATCTAACAATGGTTTAATGAGTGATGAACCTGGAATAGAGCATAATATCATGTTGAGGATGAACACAGATTTTAATTCAAAGATTCTATCTTGCACTTTTCTGCCAGAGCAGCAAAGGCACCTGAGGCCACCCAACAGCAGAGCATCCAAGTTAATACGTATTGTTCGAGCACGTACTATGTGGCAAAGCTTTATGGGGTGGGGGGACCAGGAAACAAGGAACAAAGGTGGTTAAGTAAGGGTGCCTTTGTTTATGAGCCCTCCATAGTGAAAGGAGTTAAGCTTTCACTGTGGAAACACAAGTGCCAAGAATACCTCAAGGCAGAATGGTGGGTGAATAATTCTTATTCTGGACATCAGGAAGCCCACACAAGAGCTTATGAAACTTAAACCTTGCTTTCTTCAGACAAAAATTGATCTTCTCCTTTCCTTCCTGGTTAGGAATCACTCTTTTCTATGTATCCCCACTATCCAAGAGGATTCTGTAGAGCTTAGCTGGTGTTTTAACTGAAGTAGTTAATTTTTCAGTTGTTTTCTGGATATGCTTTTCCAAATTGTAAGTATACTCCAGGAAAATCTCACATTTTTTTCCTGCCACTGAGGTGATGGCTGGGGTGCTACCTTCCTAGCTCAGAATCGTCCTTAAAAGAATGAAGATATATTCTAAAATCAGCAAAAAAGAGACAAAGATACCCTGGATTATTAGTTTTTTATTCTATATTGAAGAATTAATATGATTCTATTGTTTTAAACTAAGCAAAATTTTCTATGTGGTTTAATGACGCAAGTAAAATAAATTATACATTAAATTTGCTAGCCACTTAGATTGTAGAGAATTTCCTGCTCCAGAGGGTCAACTTTCCATGGAACATTTAGCATCTGTCTTATTACCCCAATTATATACAACACTATGGCAATAACTGAGAAGTGCGCTGCCACATGATAAGATGAAGCAATAATTACCAAGCATTTCCTTTTCTGCTCCACAGAGAGAAAGCAGGGTCTTAATGAGCCGCAAATGTCCTGCCAATAAGATGTTGTCTGCTTCACTGGTCTCACATTCTGCCGTACGATTAGGTTCAAAGTTATCCAGCCATGTAATCTCATCTTCAAGCATGGTGGCCGGGCTGACTCGTAACTGGTCCATTTCTGAAGCTAAGAAGGGGATTGAAGTTGGAAATCTATTATTAAGAATTATCTTCATGCAGTCAAAGTACTGAGTTAAAGTAAGCAAAGTCAAGACTCAAAATTTTACTTCACAGATATCACAAACCTTGTCATTAATAAGCACCCGGTTTGGGGATCAAGACTGCCTAAAAAAGTGATGAGGGGGCTGAGAATAGCCCAGGAAGAGCCCAGCTCCAGGACGTCACCAGCAATGCTCCCTGAAACTCAAGGAGAACAGAGGAGGTCACTCCGCCATAACGCAGTAAGACCAAGAGTATTAAGTCCAACTCCCAATGCAACCACTACAGCACCAAGATTTCTAACCATAAGCCAAACTCCAGAAAACTACTGTTTTGTTTCTCTCATCCTGCCAAACAAGGACTGACGGTCAAATTCCAAGCTGGAAGTATAGCTGAAAGGTGCCTATTAGGCTAGGTAGGTAGATGGACAAGTTCCTACTTCTCGAGATATGGAAGATCTTATCCACACACCAAGACATACACTTCATGTTACCTTAGTCTCCAACAAAATCAACCTCATCATTTGATTTCAGAGAGGCTGTTGAAGAGACTTGGTCAATAGAGCTTTGGTCCATCACACAAGAAAGATTTTTTTTCCATGAAATTTGTTTTAGATTAGGTTCTGGCAAAAAGATATGCTGCCTCTTCTTTTTCTTTTTTTGAGACCTGTCTCCCTATAGCCCCAGCTGGCCTGGAATTTTTATTTATAGGGTCTCCCTTATAGAGTCCACCTGCCTCTGCCTCCAAGAGCTATGATTAAAGGCATGTACCACCATGCCCAGTGAAATTTGCTTCTTTTGAGATGCCATCCTGTTTTGCCTAGGGCATACAGTTTCCTTTATTATCTTTAAGCCTCCAGTAACCTTATAAACAAATTCTGACTGTGTTCGACTGTAGACCTTACATATATAGTGTTTATTCTTCTTTTTTTTTTGTCTTTTCGAGACAGGTTCCCTCGTGTAGCCCCAGCTGTCCTGGACTCGCTCTGTAGACCAGGCTGCCTTGAACTCACAAAAGATCCCCTGCCTCTGCCTCCCAAGTGCTAGGATTAAAGGCGTGCACCACCACGCCCGGCAGAAGCTGTTTATTTCTACCTGGCTTCTATTCTAATTACTATTTTTCTTTATCCTGAGTTTTATTTTTATTTCCTATAAGCTAAAGAAAATTTGGGAGCAAAGAATTAATACACTCTTGGTTTGAATGACTCAAATTTACATAGAACATGTGCATTATTTGCAATGTATATCTGCATTATTTTAAAGGACACGAGTAAAATCTCCACACTCTAAAAGGCAACTTTAACACTTCCTACTTCAGGCACCCACCTGACTTGCACCACTATCAATGTGCTTCAACAGAATAGATTCTACCTTCCCCTCAACAGTAAGAGAATTTGCTGCTCTTTTAGACAACCTGAATTGGATTCCAGAACCCACATCAGGTGGATCATACCATCTGAAACTCCAGCTCCAGGGGATCTGACCACTCTCTTCTGCCATCTTCAGGCACACATGGCATATATTCACATAAAAAAGGCAGACACGAACACACAAAAAAAAATAAATCTTAAAAAATTCAGGGGCTGGAGAAGATGCTCAGTGGTTAAGAGCACTGGCTTGCTCTTTGCAGAGGATCCAGGTTCGATTCCCAGCACCCATAACCATCTGTAACTCTAGTTCCAGGGATCCAACGCCCATTTCTCCTGACCTCCATGGGCATTGTACAACATGAGTGTGCTTATATACCTGCAGACAATATACTCAAACACACAAAATAAAATAGTAAATATTGCTTAAAAATGAGATGTTGGCAATTTTTTACATTAACAAATCTTTTTACACACTAATGCTGGGTATGTAACAGAAACAGAGCTCAATGGCACATGGACTTACAATGCTCGTCTCAAGAAAACAAAACCAACATTAAAAAATGGATTGTATTCTTGTTTGCACTTGGTAAGTCAGATACAGAAATGTATATCCTGCTTTTCTATTTCCCCCTCCCGGAATCAAAGTTAGGCATTTACTTACTTGTCAGATCATCTAATAATTGGCACCTCAAATCAAAATACTCCATACACTGAGACAGCAGTCTACAAAACAGATAAGTTTCAGTTACTAAAATAGAGGTTGATCTTAAAAAAAATTTTTTTTTTCTTTATATAAATAAGTTGATGGAACTGAGTATTGGTGGTGTACGGCTCTTAATCCTAGCACTCAGAAAGCAGAAACAGGCAGATCTCTCTGAGTTCCAAGCAGCCAGGGGAAAGTTCACAAGGCAACGAAGCAAGGTAATTTGACTAAGCATAAAATAACTACATTAAGTTTCTGACTTTTTTTAGTATGAAGTAAATTAATAGTGTTGTTAAAACATGTATCATGCTTTAAAAATAACATAAGCATTGGTTGCATTTATTTACTAAAATGTCAATACCTACCAATCACCTGTCTAATGCCTGGAGCTATTTTAAGAAACAATGACAAAAAGGTGTGGGTGGCGCACACCTTTAATTTTAATCCTAGCACTCAGGAGGCGGAGGCAGCCGGATCTTTGTGAGTTCAAGGCCAGCCTGGTCTACAGAGTGAGTTCTAGGACAGCTGGGGCTACAGGGAGACCCTGTCTCAAAAAGACCAAAAAAAAAAAAAGAAACATTTGAACAAAAACAGACAGAGACTGATAACAAGTAACAAATATGGGACAAGTCTAATAAGAATAATAATGAATAAAGGAGAAAGAGACAGGTATTATGTAGAACAAGTCAAGGAGAGGTCTTCTGCAATTCTAGTGGAGGATGACTTAAATCTCAGAATCATAGGAGCACTGTTTTCAATGTCTGTTCTATTGGTCATACCTGGTATCCACAGAAATCTATTTATTTTTGTATGTGTATGAATGTACTGTCTACATGCAAGTTTGTGCACCCGTGTCGTGCAATGCCGCGGAGGTCAGAAGAGGGTCTCAGATTCCCCTGGAACTGGAGTTCTCCTGGAATTGGAGTTTCAGACGGTTTTCGGCCGCCATGTGGGTGCTGGGGATCGAACCCGGGTCCTCTGTAAGAGCGGTCGGCGCTCTTAACCACTAGGCTATCTCTCCAGCCCTATTTATGGTCTTTTTGAGACAGGGTCTCCCTGTAGCCCCAGCTGTTCTGGAACTCACTCTGGAGACCAGGCTGGCCTTGAACTCAGAAAGATCCACCTGCCTCTGCCTCCAGAGTGCTAGGATTAAAGGCATGCACCACCACGCCCGGCCCAGTTGTTTGTTTTTATTTTTCTCCTCTTTTTTATTTTTATTTTATGTGTATGAGTGTATTGCCTGTATGTATGTAAGTGCACCCATGTCATGCAAAATCTGTGGAGGTCAGAAGAGGGCATCAGATTCCCCTGGAACTAGAATTACAGATGGTTGTTAGCCTATGTGGGTGCTGGGAATTGAACCCTGGTCCTATGCAAGAGTAGCTAGTGCTCTTAACTGCTGAGCCTCCAGCCCTGAAAAATACAGTCTTAAAATTAGATATTTAGGGGCTGGAGAGCTGTCTCAGTGGATAATGGAACTTGTTGCCAAGTCTGAAAACCCTACTTTAATCCTTATGTGGGTATGGTGTGGAAGGTAAGAATTAACGTCAGTCAGTTGTCCTCTGACCTCCACACATTTGTTGTGAGTAATACATGTTCACCAAATAAATAAAACAAAAATTATATATTTGGAAGACTATTCTAAAAAAATTAAGTGAGGTTTGGGGGGGGATGGTTTATCAGGTACAGCGCTCACATCATGACTGGGGCTGTCCCCAGCAACCATGGGGATTCCCAGAGCAAGCTAGTTAGCTAGGCTAGCCTATCAGCAAGCTTGGGGTTTGGACCAGACTCTGCTTCAGTAAAGTAAAATGAAGAGTGATTGAAGAAGACACCCATTGCACACACACACACACACACACACACACACACACACACATACACACAGAGGAATATGTGCAAACAAATAAGTCTCCAAAACTTACATCAAACTCCTTAGTAAGAGCAGGGTCAGGTTGATGATGCATAGAAAGTAGTTCCTTTGTGATGATTTGAAGATTTGAGGGAGAACTGTCAGCTAACATCACAAGGACTTCATAGGCTGCCAATCGGCTATTCACTGTACTACACCTGAAAACAAAAGTACAAGTCAACTTCAACATGAATAATCTGTTCAAACAGCTAGCTAAACTAAATCAGTAACTGAAACAAAAGTCCAAGTGTGGCAACTCCTTAAATACGGTTAAGTTAGGCTTACGCTAGAACTCTAGTATCTATAGGCCATACTACAGATGGGATAGAAATGGGTTAGAGCTCAGGATCTTCTTGGTATGAAAATAAACAACAAAATTCTTTTTAATAAGTGGCAGAAAAAAGGGAAGCAATGAAAATAAGAATAGATGCCCCCAAACATTACATATTCCACATGGCCAACAATTCTCAAAAGATACTAATCAACTTTCTACCTTGTTGAAGAAAATGGGAGACAGAAATAGCCTGTCAAATCCACGTAGTAAAGGGATATGAGGGAAGCAGACTTCTGCTACTGCCTGCCTTTGGACACAGGCAGTAATTCTGAACTATAATCAGTGCCAATCTTATATTACTGAGGTAATCACAGATTAGCAAGGATACACAGAAAAGAGGATGTTCCAACCTCTATGTGAAACCACTTAAGAAGGCAAGGAGATGGTTAAGAGAGGGGGTATGGGGTTCCTGGACTAGCACCGCACAGACAATGAGGACAAGGGCTGCAGAGGTGGCACTGTCCTGTGATTCATATCTATACTTAACGGATTGAAAAAGATAAGCAAGAAATGAGCAGGGAAGTATAGAAAGGAGCTACTGTTCTTGTGATCAAAGTATTACTTTCAAAGAGTTTTCATGTAGTTGGGCGTGGTGGCGCACACCTTTAATCCCAGAGCCTGGGAGGCAGAGGCAGGTGGATGTCTTTGAGTTCAAGGCCAGCTTGAGTGAGTTCCAGGACAGCTGGGACTAAAAAAGACCCCCCCCACACACACACCAAAAAAGAAGTTTTCATGTATTTTAAATCTCATTTTTGTTGTTTCAAGGTTTTTGCAGGAAAGGTCACTGTGATGAATGAACAACTTTAGTACCCTGCAGAGTGTAAAACAAAATGTTTCCTTTTCCATTTTTGGGGATTTTATATATACATAAAGAAGTTAAAAAATACGCCTTGTTGATGGAGGTGTTACTTTTAATAAAGGGAAGGATTCACCAGTAAAAAAATTTCATTAAAACTACTGGAGATATATTGTGCTGTGTTTACTGAAAATCAAAATACTAATGTATTTCTGTTCCTTTAATTAAAGAATCCCAGGGACCTAGCGATCAATCTTCTAAAACAAGACTGGACAGGAATAATGAAGATGGCTGTCATAGCCTGAAGGATAGAACAAGAATTAGTTTTAATGGTACCCTCCCCTCATTTCCCAGTAGGTTTTGCTAATAAGGACTCTGTAGAAGAGAGAGGAGTATGGATACTTCATGGGACTCCAAAAAATAGTGCTCATTATGCCTTGTCTATATCAGTCATCTCTGAGCTTAAAGTTTCTTCAGGTCAATTAACTATGTTCTCTAACAAAACAAGTTAGATTCAGAGCAAATAAGTGGCAGCTTTTGGCTGTCTCTTCTATGGACAAAAGTCTAAATATCACTCAAGTACACTGAGACATTTCAAATTTGTAATCATAAAGACTAACACAAAAACTAGATTCCAAAATTACTTCTGTAATGTCACTAGCAGTTGCCTATGAGAACAGTATGACTCAGCATGACAAGACTCATAATACTTTTTAGCCTTTCCCCTGAATAAATCCCGAATCCTTTGTTTGGAATCTATTTACTTTGGAGATGGTTCAAGTTTCCCTCTTTGGTACTGGGGACTGAACCCAGGGATCCAGCATGGCTAAACAGGTGCTTACCACTGAACAATATTCCTAGCTTCTACATCAATTCTCGTAACCTTTGTTTCTCTTGGAATTTGTTACTGATCCAGTTATTTACTACTCTACTTTGATGATGAAAACTACACCAGCATACTTGCCTGGATGTTATAACATGCGAGGCAGGCTATATAACTAAGCCGCTTTTGCATGCATTTGTTTACATAGCGGATAATATAGGACAAACAGACTCACAAGATGGAAGACAATCTCCAACTTAAGAAAATCTTTTTTGGACTACAGTTGCAAATTAAGAGATTTTACCAAAACTGAACACAACGTGCATTTTCCATACTTTGGATGAAAGTCCTGTTGACTGATGGCGGCACTGCCAGCTGGAGAATGACTATTTAAAATAATTCTAGAAGCTCGGAAAAGGAAGTCATCTAACAATGGTTTAATGAGTGATGAACCTGGAATAGAGCATAATATCATGTTGAGGATGAACACAGATTTTAATTCAAAGATTCTATCTTGCACTTTTCTGCCAGAGCAGCAAAGGCACCTGAGGCCACCCAACAGCAGAGCATCCAAGTTAATACGTATTGTTCGAGCACGTACTATGTGGCAAAGCTTTATGGGGTGGGGGGACCAGGAAACAAGGAACAAAGGTGGTTAAGTAAGGGTGCCTTTGTTTATGAGCCCTCCATAGTGAAAGGAGTTAAGCTTTCACTGTGGAAACACAAGTGCCAAGAATACCTCAAGGCAGAATGGTGGGTGAATAATTCTTATTCTGGACATCAGGAAGCCCACACAAGAGCTTATGAAACTTAAACCTTGCTTTCTTCAGACAAAAATTGATCTTCTCCTTTCCTTCCTGGTTAGGAATCACTCTTTTCTATGTATCCCCACTATCCAAGAGGATTCTGTAGAGCTTAGCTGGTGTTTTAACTGAAGTAGTTAATTTTTCAGTTGTTTTCTGGATATGCTTTTCCAAATTGTAAGTATACTCCAGGAAAATCTCAAATTTTTTTCCTGCCACTGAGGTGATGGCTGGGGTGCTACCTTCCTAGCTCAGAATCGTCCTTAAAAGAATGAAGATATATTCTAAAATCAGCAAAAAAGAGACAAAGATACCCTGGATTATTAGTTTTTTATTCTATATTAAGAATTATATGATTCTATTGTTTTTAAACTAAGCAAAATTTTCTATGTGGTTTAATGACGCAAGTAAAATAAAATATACATTAAATTTGCTAGCCACTTAGATTGTAGAGAATTTCCTGCTCCAGAGGGGTCAACTTTCCATGGAACATTTAGCATCTGTCTTATTACCCCAATTATATACAACACTATGGCAATAACTGAGAAGTGCGCTGCCACATGATAAGATGAAGCAATAATTACCAAGCATTTCCTTTTCTGCTCCACAGAGAGAAAGCAGGGTCTTAATGAGCCGCAAATGTCCTGCCAATAAGATGTTGTCTGCTTCACTGGTCTCACATTCTGCCGTACGATTAGGTTCAAAGTTATCCAGCCATGTAATCTCATCTTCAAGCATGGTGGCCGGGCTGACTCGTAACTGGTCCATTTCTGAAGCTAAGAAGGGGATTGAAGTTGGAAATCTATTATTAAGAATTATCTTCATGCAGTCAAAGTACTGAGTTAAAGTAAGCAAAGTCAAGACTCAAAATTTTACTTCACAGATATCACAAACCTTGTCATTAATAAGCACCCGGTTTGGGGATCAAGACTGCCTAAAAAAAGTGATGAGGAGACCCAAGGCTCCCACAATGCTCCCTAAACCAAGCAGGGAGGTATGCTAAGGAGAAAGAGGTCAACTCCCATACCATAAGCCCAAGTTTCTAACCATAAGCCAAACTCCAGAAAACTACTGTTTTGTTTCTCTCATCCTGCCAAACAAGGACTGACGGTCAAATTCCAAGCTGGAAGTATAGCTGAAAGGTGCCTATTAGGCTAGGTAGGTAGATGGACAAGTTCCTACTTCTCGAGATATGGAAGATCTTATCCACACACCAAGACATACACTTCATGTTACCTTAGTCTCCAACAAAATCAACCTCATCATTTGATTTCAGAGAGGCTGTTGAAGAGACTTGGTCAATAGAGCTTTGTGTCCATCACACAAAGAAAGATTTTTTTTCCATGAAATTTGTTTTAGAATTAGGTTCTGGCAAAAAGATATGCTGCCTCTTCTTTTTCTTTTTTTGAGACCCTGTCTCCCTATAGCCCCAGCTGGCCTGGAATTTACTATGTATACCAGGCTGGCCTCTTATCTAGAGATCCACCTGCCTCTGCCTCCCAAGAGCTATGATTAAAGGCATGTACCACCATGCCCAGTGAAATTTGCTTCTTTTGAGATGCCATCCTGTTTTGCCTAGGGCATACAGTTTCCTTTATTATCTTTAAGCCTCCAGTAACCTTATAAACAAATTCTGACTGTGTTCGACTGTAGACCTTACATATATAGGTGTTTATTTCTTCTTCTTTTTTTTGTCTTTTCGAGACAGGGTCTCCCTGTAGCCCCAGCTGTCCTGGAACTCGCTCTGTAGACCAGGCTGGCCTTGAACTCACAAAGATCCACCTGCCTCTGCCTCCCAAGTGCTAGGATTAAAGGCGTGCACCACCACGCCCGGCAGAAGCTGTTTATTTCTACCTGGCTTCTATTCTAATTACTATTTTTCTTTATCCTGAGTTTTATTTTTATTTCCTATAAGCTAAAGCAAATTTGGGAGCAAAGAATTAATACACTCTTGGTTTGAATGACTCAAATTTACATAGAACATGTGCATTATTTGCAATGTATATCTGCATTATTTTAAAGGACACGAGTAAAATCTCCACACTCTAAAAGGCAACTTTAACACTTCCTACTTCAGGCACCCACCTGACTTGCACCACTATCAATGTGCTTCAACAGAATAGATTCTACCTTCCCCTCAACAGTAAGAGAATTTGCTGCTCTTTTAGACAACCTGAATTTGGATTCCAGAACCCACATCAGGTGGATCATAACCATCTGAAACTCCAGCTCCAGGGGATCTGACACTCTCTTCTGCCATCTTCAGGCACACATGGCATATATTCACATAAAAAAGGCAGACACGAACACACAAATAAAAAATAAATCTTAAAAAATTCAGGGGCTGGAGAGATGGCTCAGTGGTTAAGAGCACTGGCTGCTCTTTCAGAGGATCCAGGTTCGATTCCCAGCACCCATAACCATCTGTAACTCTAGTTCCAGGGGAATCCAACGCCCATTTCTGACCTCCATGGGCATTGTACAACATGAGTGTGCTTATATACCTGCAGACAATATACTCAAACACACAAAATAAAAATAGTAAATATTGCTTAAAAATGAGATGTTGGCAATTTTTTACATTAACAAATCTTTTTACACACTAATGCTTGGGTATGTAACAGAAACAGAGCTCAATGGCACATGGACTTACATGCTCGTCTCAAGAAAACAAAACCCAACATTAAAAATGGATTGTATTCTTGTTTGCACTTGGTAAGTCAGATACAGAAATGTATATCCTGCTTTTCTATTTCCCCCTCCCGGAATCAAAGTTAGGCATTTACTTACTTGTCAGATCATCTAATAATTGGCACCTCAAATCAAAATACTCCATACACTGAGACAGCAGTCTACAAAACAGATAAGTTTCAGTTACTAAAATAGAGGTTGATCTTTAAAAAAAATTTTTTTTCTTTATATAAATAAGTTGATGGACTGAGTATGGTGGTGTACGGCTTTAATCCTAGCACTCAGAAAGCAGAAACAGGCAGATCTCTCTGAGTTCCAAGCAGCCAGGGGAAAGTTCACAAGGCAACGAAGCAAGGTAATTTGACTAAGCATAAAATAACTACATTAAGTTTCTGACTTTTTTTAGTATGAAGTAAATTAATAGTGTTGTTAAAACATGTATCATGCTTTAAAATAACATAAGCATTGGTTGCATTTATTTACTAAAATGTCAATACCTACCAATCACCTGTCTAATGCCTGGAGCTATTTTAAGAAACAATGAACAAACAGGTGTGGTGGCGCACACCTTTAATTTTAATCCTAGCACTCAGGAGGCGGAGGCAGCCGGATCTTTGTGAGTTCAAGGCCAGCCTGGTCTACAGAGTGAGTTCTAGGACAGCTGGGGCTACAGGGAGACCCTGTCTCAAAAAGACCAAAAAAAAAAAGAAACATTGAACAAAAAACAGACAGAGACTGATAACAAGTAACAAATATGGGACAAGTCTAATAAGAATAATAATGAATAAAGGAGAAAGAGACAGGTATTATGTAGAACAAGTCAAGGAGAGGTCTTCTGCAATTCTAGTGGAGGATGACTTAAATCTCAGAATCATAGGAGCACTGTTTTCAATGTCTGTTCTATTGGTCATACCTGGTATCCACAGAAATCCCACTTTTCTCAGTTTTCTAATGTCTAAAATGCTTATTATACCCTTAATAAACACACACATATATATTCACAAATGGAAAAGAATGAAGTGTGTATAATGAACCAAGAATGATGTTTTAAAAAAATGAAGACAGATAATAGAACAGCCAAACTCATTTGGCCATTCTGAGAGTAAAAGATAAACATATGGGCTGGAGAGTTGCCTCATTGGTTAAGAGCACTTGCTGTTCTTGCAGAAGACCCAGGTTTGAATCCCAGCACCCACATGGTGGCTAACAACCATCTGTAACTCCAGTTCCAGGGATCTGAGACCTTCTTCTGTCCTCCGCTGGCAATGCACTTAATGTATGCATGCAATATACACATATACAAAATAAAAATAAAGTGAAAAAAAATTAAAGATAAATATACATGAAAAAACTTAGCTGTGTAGCACATGGGTAAGTTCTGGTAAGTACTAATGACATACCAAAATAGGGCATTAAAATTTTTCTGAGGGGTCTGCAGAGATGGCTCAGTGGTTAAGAGCACTGACTGTTTTTGCAAAGAACCTAGGTTCAGTTCTTAGCACCCACATGGCAGTTAATAACAACTGTCTGTAACTTCAGTTCCAGGGGCTCTGATACCATCTTCTGGTCTCCATGGGCACTGCATGCACGTGCCGCACTTGCATACATGTAGGCAAAACATCCACATATAAAACAGAATTTAAAAAGAAAGAAGAAAGAAAGCTGGGTATAGTGACACACACTTGGTAAGTAGAGGGAGGTGGATCTCTGTGAGATTGAGAACAGCCTGGTCTATGTAGCGAGCTCTAGGCCAGCCAGGGAAACCCTGTCTCAAAAAAAGAACCAGAAAAATACCAGATCGACCACTTTTTTTTAAAAGTTATTTTATGTGTATGAGTGTTGTGCAATGCTGCATAGGTCAGAAGAGGGTGTTAGATCCCCCTGGTATGGCGTTAAAGACAGTTCTTAGCTGCCATGTGGGTGCTGGGAATCAAACCTGGGTCCTCTGCAAGTTCAGTGCTCTAAACTGCTGAGCCATCTATCCAGCTCCTAGATCAACCACCTTTACAGCATAAGAAACTGAAAAATGAAGAACAAACTAAATCCTAATCCAGTAGAAGGAAGTAATAAAGACTAGACTAAAAATAACACAAAGAATAGAAAAATGCAGAAAAACCAAGTTAGTTATTCAAAAAGGTCACAAAATGGGAAAATCCTTAGCTAGATTAAGTAAAATAAACAGAAGAATCAAATTGTTAAACTTGGAAATCAAAGTGAGAATATTACTATTGATTTCACAGAAGGGATTATTAGAGTACCACAAGCAATCGAAAATGAAAAATTTAATATCTAGACAAAATGGAAAAATTCCCAGAAACATAAATATTAACACAATAATATAGAAAGAGGTAATCAAAAAAACTCCCAACAAAGAAAAGACCTAGTATAGATGGCTTTACTGGTGAATTCTATCAAACATTTAAAAAAACTAACAGCAATCCTTCTTTTATGAGGGCAACATCAGCCTAATACCAAGGTCAGACAAAGATCCCACAAGGAAAATACAGAGCAACATCATTATAAACACTGAAGCAGAAATCTCCAATGACATATGAGCAATCCAATGTGCTTAGAGGGTTACATGCTCTGAATGAGGACTAATTCCTACAATCAAACAAACAAACAAACAAACAAATCACTGAAATTTCCTCCTAATAGAAAGGGAGGGAAGAAGCCCATAGTCAGCTCGCATGATATAGAAAAAAGCATGTGACAAAATTTAATGCCATTCTGTGATTAAAACATTTGTCAAAGTGGGAACAGAAGTGATCAACCACAACATAATGAGGCCACAGATAAAAAATCCATGTGAACAGCATACTCAATAGTCAAAAACTGAAAGTTTTTCTCTAAGAGCAGGAAGAGGAAGCTCACTTTCATCACTTCTCTTCAATAGAACAATGAAGGTTCTAGTCAGAACAGTTAGGGCAAGACAAACTGGAAAAGGATAAATGAAAACTATCTGTTTACTGATCAGATAATTTTTTTTTTTTTTTGGGTCTTTTTGAGACAGGGTCTCCGTGTAGCCCCAGCTGGCCTGGAACTCACTCTGTAGACCAGGCTGGCCTTGAACTCACAAAGATCCACCTGCCTCTGCCTTCCAAGTGCTAGGATTAAAGGTGTGCACTACCACGTCCGGCCAGATAATCTTATATGTAATATATGGAAAAGTCTAATGACTTTACTGCCCCCCCCCAAAAAAATCCTGTTGGTGAATTTTGCAAAGTTATAGGATACAAAAATCAACAAATAAAAGTCAGCTATGTTTCTCACACTAATGGTATACACTCTGAAAAGGAATTAAAGAAAACAATTTTATTTACAATGGTGGCTAGAATAAAATACAACTTAGGGAGACAAGTCTTTATTTTATTTTTATTTGTTTTTGAGATAAGACTTAACTCTGGTTGTCCTGAAACTCACTATGTAGACCGGGCTAGCCTTGAACTCACAGAGATCTGCCTGCCTCTGCCTCTGTCTCCTAAGAGTTGGGATTAAAGGTATGCACCACAAAACCTGGCAAGAAGACAAGTCTTAAACAGTGAAAATGAAGTACTGCTGAAAAAAATAAAATGTAACATGTGTTTATGGATTAGAGATTAATCTTTTGATACATACAAGGACAAGAACAGTGTAAACTCTACCCAATGAACTGACTTAAATCACCTCAGGGTCTCATCACTCAGGTAGGGGAAGACTGGGAGATTGGGATGATGAAGGAAGCCTATACTGTCCTGAATGGGGAGAAAACATAAATGCCTTCTTTCATTTGGCTTGTAGGTGAAGAAAGAAGCTCTCTTGTTACCAAGAATGCACTATGGATCCTACAGGAACAGTACAAAGAATCAAGTGTCCATTCTCTTTGTGGAACCCAAGTTCTTTTATCTTTATTACATACCTTTGATTGACTCCTCTCATGATACTGGTTGGGGACCAGAGAGGCAGCTGAGCTGTGAGAATTACACCTAAGAGAAACTGATTTGGCTTCTGCACATCTGGATGAGCTGAAGTGTCTGTCTGACTAAGAGTGTAGAGCTGATCACAGGCAACCCGGCGGATCTGAAATGTGACCAGTGGCAAAGACATGGATCATCCAAGTGTCAGATTTAATGTTATGATTACTTACAAGTGATTCCCTGCACATCTACACTATTCATCCAAGTTATTGAAGGATGCTAGAAAAGTATGAGTATCTAATTTTGGTTGATAAAGATTTACTAATTGGACTAATTAAAAAAAGTGTGGTTTGGGGAACTGATTTCCCAAATTATTCTACTATTTTACTTTAGTCAATTGTTTATAAACTTAATGAAAATAAGAAAACCTTCATTCTCCAATATTTTAAAAGTTTGTTTTCATGGTCATGTAAGTGGAATTAAAACATCTAATAAGATGTTCATGGCTTCAGATTCTACTGAACATGCCTGCAGCCCTTGTAAGTTAAAGATGCTTAACACTGTGGTTATTTTGGTCATTATAAACAATCATCGGCAATTACAAGTCTGGTGGGCTATGGAGGAAGCAGCAGAAAGGAGGGCTGTCTAGTTCAAATAGTCTCTTTTCCTTCAGAGTGATCTGCAGCCACTCCTTGTATACTCTCTACATGAAAGGCAGCAGAATAAGACAAAAGGGTTTTTCTAAGTGACGTAAAATATCCTTACCTCAGCACTTGGTGATCCAAGCAGAATATCAATGATAAAATCAGCAACACAGGGCAAGCTATAGAAAGATGCTAATGATAAGAACAAGGAGAATTAGGGGGAAGAAATAACTAAATTAAGTAAAGCACTTTCAAAATTTTGGGAGTACTTTTTTTTGAGACAGGGTCTCCCTGTAGCCCCAGCTAGCCTGGAACTTGCTATGTAGACCAGGCTGGCCTTGAACTCCTAGTGATTTGCCTGCCTCTGCCTCCTGAGATGGGGTAATTTCTTAAGCTCAAATTTAAGCAGGAACTTATCTCCATTCTATACAGAGTCAAAACTCAATACCTATAACTGCTTCCACCAATCCAGCTATAGAATAAAGGGGTCTTTCTTGATAAACTAACAATCTTGTCTTGATAACTATACCCTAAAATATGTTTACACATAGTAAGAAGATAAAAAAAAATTGCAATTTTTTTTCATCTTGAAAACTTGAAAAATCTCTAAAACTAACACTTTTAGGAATATTAAATTACAAGTATGGTATAAGTTTGAAAAGCCATTTCATAATGAGTTGCAGTTCATATATAAAATCTTCAAATGCATTCTTGCTCAGAGGAAAAAAGTAATGTAAAGTCAGAACTATAAATGTTTAACTTCTATGTTTATCTTCACCTCAGATTTATACAGTTAATTTGAATGGTTCATGATCACCAATTCACATCTCTGGTGGTCTGGAACTGGTAGTCACAGCTAAGACCAGGCTCCTATGTTGGTACTAATTTTAAAACTGTAGTTGTTAAGACTGTGTTTTTGGATATTTACTGAAGATCTCCTACACATTATGTATGCAAAGACTTACAAACGAGGAAGGAGAGAGTAAGCAGCTACTGCAAGAGCTCTGTGGCAGAAACGTGTCTTACATATTGAGGAAGCAGCAAGGAAGCCAGTGAATAAGGGGCCAAGTAGAAAGCAGGGAACACACAGAATTCCTGATAGAGTGGATTGTGTTGAGCAGGAAACACGGAATATACAGAATTCCTGATAGAGTGGATTGTGCTGAATAGGAAACAGGGAACACACAGAATTCCTGATAGAGTGGATTGTGTTGAGGCCTTAGTAAAGAGCTGGTTTTTACTATGGGTGAACAGAGAAGTCCCAGAAGGTTCTGAAGGAGAAATGACACACTATGACTAATATATTAATAGGTTGTCTCTGGTTAAGTATACGTAGAATAAATTGCAAGGGCAGAAACAAGAAGATTAGTTAGGTCAATATTCAAACAATCCAAGTAAGAAATGGCAGAATCCAGATATAGCTTGAAGGAAAATGAACTGAGCAGAAGCAGGTATGGAAAAAAAAACAACAACCCATAGTTACTGCAAGGATGTTAGTCACAATATACAGGAGACTAGAACTGCTCATCATTTGGGAAAACTTTTGAAGGACATGGGGAAGATCAAAGTCTAGTTCTGGACAGGTTAGGGTGGAGAGGTCTATTTGATATCCTAATAATAACTACATTAGGCTATCACTAAAGTATTGGTAGCCAGAATCTAGGTGGATTTGAGGCTGTGAAACTGGATGGGGCCACTAAGAAAAGGAGGGAAGACAGAGTCGAATATTGGAAGACCAAGCCCCAGATTCTTCTAAAGTCAGTAAGAAAGATAAAAGGGCCGGGCCTAGGTTTCCTAATTTTTAATAATGGAGTCATTACTAGGAAGGTACAATTAACTAGTAACCCGCAATGCTTTAATTCTTCAACTACAGTAATCCCCAGTTAACAGTGTAACACCTGTTGTGGAAAGTTGTGTATGTGCATTTGTACAGAAAGGGTTCAATAAACATTCCTGTGGAATAGACAACTCTAGCACTACTTTAGCTGCTCCATATCTTAACTTCTCCCCTATGCCTTCATTCTCATGAAAAGGATCTTATGTATGAAGCAAAGTCAATAATTCCTAAAAGAAACCTGGGCTTCCCTGAAAGAAATTAATTACCAACAAGCCTCCTCCTACCTAGTTGCTGGCTCCGAAGCTGCAGGCACGTAACAAGAAGAGACAAAGCCTCTCCAGCAATCAAGGAGTCTTTGGTAGATACAGACTGCTGTCGGACACAGATTCCAGCATGCAGGGCCACTGGCTCTCCTTCGCTTCCAGAGCTGCAATTGCTTCCTGAAAGTATGCAAGCAGACATTTACTGTGGCCCCTTCAGGAACTCTGGAAAGTTTTAGTAAATGACCCAGAATCCCTGCACGACATTATTGCTTCAAAAGAGAGCACTGGTATCTAAGAAGAAGGTGGGCTGGGTGTGGCGGCCCAGGCCTTTAATCCTAGCACTTGGGAGGCAGAGGCAGAGGCAGGTGGATCTTTGTGAGTTCAAGGTCAGCCTGGTCTACATAGTGAGTTCCAGGACAGCCAGAGCTACAGGGAGACTCTGTCTCAAAAAGACCCCCCGCCCCAAAAAAAAGAAAGTGAATCACTCACTGTGTTAGATACAATCTAACTGCTTTGTCCTTATACACATTTGCAGGAATTCAAAATTCACAAAGCTAATTCAGGAACTATGTATGCAATTTTAGGGCACAAGGAGACCTTACTTGCATATTCAGAATGTCTTAGTATCTTTGGTGATTTTGAATGAGCTATATGCATATAAAGTCCTAAAAATAGTTTATTTAATATTTATGCATTTCGGGGCTGGAGAGACGGCTCAGTGGTTAAGAGGGCTGACTGCTCTTGCAGAGGACCCAGGTTTGATTCCCAGTACCCACATGGTGGCTAAGAACTGTCTTTAAGCCAGGGGTGGCAGTGCATACCTTTTAATCCTAGCACTTGGGAGGAAGAGGCAGGTGGATCTCTTTCAGTTCAAGGCCAGCCTGGTCTACAGAGTGAGTTCCAGGCCAGCTGGGGCTATAGGAAGAGCCTGTTGAAAAAAAAAAATTATGCATTTCATTATGTCTTAATTAAAATTTTTTTAAAAGTGTACGACTGTTTTGCCTGCATTTAAGTGCACCCATACATGAAATGTCCATGGAGGCCAGAGACAGCATCAGATCCCCTGGAATTAGAGCTAGGGACTGCTATTAGCCACCAAGTTGGTGCTGGGAACTGAACCCAGGTCCTCTGCAAAAGCAGTCAATGCTCTTAACTGCTGAGCAATCTCTCTAGTCCCTATATGTCTTAATTTTAAAACTTTTATTATTGATGTATTTATAAACATATAGAGCAAGAAGCTAAGAAGTAAAGCTACATAAAAAGGCCTAATAGGAAATAAGTTGCCCGGGGCTGAGAGGATAGCTCAGTGGGTAAAGTGCTGGCTGTCTAATTATGAGGATCTGAACTCAATACCCAGGATCCACATGGAAGTTGGGCATGGTGGCACACACTGAGAAGGGCAGATGGCTAGGACTTGCTGGCTTGCTTGCCTAGCCTAACCAATGATTTTCACATGGGTGAGAAACCCTGTCTCAAAACAATCCCCACCACCCCCTGAGAAAAATAAACAAACATAAACACAGGGTGGATAGCACCTGAGTGAAGACATATAAGATTGACCTCTGGGCTCCACATATATGCATATACATGTGCTTGCACACTGTCCTCTGTGTGTGTGTGTATGTATATATGCACGTTTGCACGCGCGCGCGCGCACACACACACACACACACACACATGCACGCACACAAGGTGCTATTATCAAACAAAGAAAAGAACTGTTTAGCATGTCACACTTCTGGGTAAATTAGTTTTACAGCTACCAGTAATTGGCCTCATGACACTTTTATACTCAGCAAAGCTAAAGATTTCTGGGTTCCACTCCTCCGCTTATTCTATACACTTATAAATGCCCCCCCCTTTTTTCCTTTTTTGGCTTTTTGAGACAGGGTTTCCCTGTAATCCCAACTGGTCTGGAACTTGTTATGTAGACCAGACTGGCCTTAATCTCACAGAGATCTGCCTGCTTCTGCCTCCCAAGTGCTGGAATTAAATAAAGATGTGTGCCACTAGGCACGACCCAATATATGTCAAACAGAGAGTAATGTGCACAAATAATAGGACTGATGATCATGTCCAAAGCAGGAGGTTTTGCCTGGGTCTCACAATGCTGAAGATGTCACAGAAATCCCCTTCCCTCTGCCTCCTGAGTGCTAGGCTTAAAGACATGCACCACCACACCAGGCGTAGGAGAAAGTTTCTTATGACTCTGACAGCTGTACACATATGTTATTCTTATGGCTACTTCTTGCCAATGTTCTTATTAGTGCCTCCTTTTAATCAGTACCTGAACTGCTGAGTCTGTTTCGAATTCCAGCAGGAAACAAGGAATTACTTTCCTTAATTGGCTGGCTGCTTCCAACAAGGTCAAGCCGTCCTGCAGCCGCAGCCCATGACAATCTCATGAAACAAGCTACAGTAGAAGTGAAGTCACTTACTTCCATAGTCTAAGGAGGCATGAAAGAATGTTATGAGAAAAGGTAGTCTTATCCTTGAACTCACCACACCGACTTCTCTAACCTTCTTGTGGCACTAGATCACCCAGAAAACAGCCTTTCTCACAGCAGCATATGTCCACTTTTAATATTCCTGTTAGTCTCAACAGAGACTCTGGTCTCTGTGCTCCAGTTTCAACTAATCACTCCACAATTTCATTTCTGTGATTTCCTTTGCTACATTTCCTGAATGACCTTGTGACTCTGCATGTAAGCTCTGGTCTTATCTGTAACTTCTGTCTTTTCATTCTGTTCACCATCTAGTTTTTGAAATTAGGCTCAAATGCCACTTCCAAAATAAACCACACATGACAGCACAGAAGAAGGAAATTATTCTACTTACTACCAAGGCCCATAGAATGCTTTATTTTTGTAGTTTTAAAACACTTGGATCTTTCAACTTTAGCTATTTTTGCACTAGTAGCCTCCTTCTTTCTCACTCTAAATTGTTTGCAAACAATATCCACACTGCAATCATTTTATATCCACACAATTCCCTCTGCCAAGCAGGAGGTACTTAGTACTTCATGAACTCGCCAGCCACTTACTTGTATGGCAACTCGAGCAGCAGGGATGATCTCCTCAACCCTGATAGATGACCTGTCTGACACTGACAACTGCCTGTAGGATGATTTTTCTGGGGTACCACATAGGGACATCTGTCTGCTTGTTTGCCGGCTAACATTTCGGAATGGACGAGAAGAAAGTGCTTCTATGCCATCTTTGGCAAGGTCTTCATCTAATGATGTTGGCATTGTCTGTCCAACAAGTAAAAACCTTAAAAAGGAAAAGCCACACTTATTTGAGGTTATTTCATATGACTTAAAAGGACACGATTTTGGAAGAAAAATAAAATTTTGCCTTATGAAACTAATGCAATGCACTTGCACACCTTGCAAGCTGTAGACAGATGGAGTAAACACCCTGCCTGGTCTCATAGTCGACTTCCGACGGAATGGAATCCCTCTGCATGACATTTACAACCAAACTGTAAAGGTGAAAGGCAGTTATATTAATGACTTCAATTTTTTTTTCATGGGAAATTGTCTGTTACTAGTATGATAGCCCATAAATGTTCTTAGTTACTAAGTTTCTACAAGAGTCTTACACATAAATCAGCTGTACTTATGCCTATTTCTCTCCTAGTAATAAACATTACTATCCTGGTCCATCAGAATCAGACCCCAGTCATCCAAAGAAATACCAGAGACAATGTGTTCACAGGGCAGCTATCCTCACTAACTGGTTTGATATCACCAAGCAATCATTATCTTGGTATTGATAGAACTATTAAATTAAAAATATATTAAATTGGTGTACTCAAACTTGTTTTTCATTTTCACTTCACCTTACATTACTACAAGTTTCCTAATCCATTCTTGCCTCTCCACCTTCCAAATCTATTCTCAAAATGTCAACTAGAGTGATTATTTTAAAATATAAATTAGACTGTGGTATTCTCCTGCACAAAATTGTTCAATGGCCTCCTATATGGGAAAAAGGTGATCTGCACAGACTAGAAGGTGTTAGACATCTGGCATCTACATGCCTTCATTCTACCTTTGCCTCACGTACTTCTCCTTTTCCACTTGGACTCCCTATGACATCTATAGGTACCAGGTAACTCTCCCATACAAGAGTATATACATTGGCTGTTCTTCTGAAGACCTATATCCTGGTCTCTCTAGGCCTTGCCTCCTTCATATTCTTCAGGTCTTTGTAAAATGTCACCCCAACAGGTGAAGCTTTTCTTGATTCTATTAAGAATCACAACCCTCTACACTTAAGCTTCTTTTATTTCTCTCTAGAGCTCTTATCAGTTTCTAACAGAAGCTTTTAGTTTATTGTTTGTATTCTCCTCTACACTGAAAGCCTCATGGGGATATAGACTTTTGTCTACTCTATTCATTGCTCTAGTCCCAGTGCTTAAAGCATTACCTGATTTCTAACTAATATACAAAAATAAGCTCAAGTATTTTGATCATCACAGACCTGCAAATGGCTGGGTCATTTGAAATGAGTTTTTACTTTTTTTTTTTTAAATTTTTTTATTTATTTTCTGTATGTGTATGAATGTACTGTCTGCATGCAGGTCTGTGCACCCGTGTCGTGCAACGCCACGGAGGTCAGAAGAGGGTGTCGGAT
>VZQC01014331.1:1037531-1056303 GCA_009823505.1 Rhizomys pruinosus | reverse complement strand
TTCAGATACTTTTCTTTTTCTTTTTTTTTTTTTTTTCGGTCTTTTGAGATCAGGTTTCTCCCTGTTCGCCCCAGCGTGTCCTGGAACTCACTCTGTCGACCTAGGCTGGCTTGAACTCACAAAAGATCCACCTGCCTCTTGCCTCCCAGTGCTGGATTAAAAGGCGTGCACCACAACGGCCCAGCCTCAAGATACTTTTCTTTAGTCTAAAAACTTTGGTTCTATGAACCTATAAGCATTATAAGGCTAGATTTTTATGGAGGGGATGGAGGGGGGTTTTTTGACACAGGGTCTCCCGTTTGCCCAGTGGTCTGGAGCTCACTTGTAGGACCAGGCTGGACCTGGAACTCACAGAGATCCCCCTGCCTCGTGTTCTCAACTGCCGTGGGATACAGGTGTGTGCACACTCCCCTGGCTCAAGCCTAAGTTTTTAACCTAGGTTTTTGTTAGAGACACTGTCTTCCTAAGGTTCTCTTTGGGAAAGGGCTCCTCCGCTTCCGAGTAAGCACTACATTTAGAGAAGGAGCCTCCTTTGCTCGTGATCCTCCACTGTTTTACAATTTCCACCTACATACCATGTGCACACATCCTTGTCTATGCTCTGATCCGTTTTTTAGCTCATCAATTTGAATAGCCCACGGCTATCTGAGGCGTCTCAACCGGGGGGTACTGCCCACCAGATATGGTCAATGAAAATGTCCTGAGGCATTTTCTATTGTGTAATTCACGTAGACAGGCTCCAGCCATTCTGTGGGTGGTACCATTCCTCTAGGCAAGCTGGGTCTGGGTGTATAAAAAGCTAGCTGAGATAAGAGAGAATAGGCATGTACGGAAACACTCATAGAGTGTGCAGAGCTTATATCAAGGACTTCCCAAGACCACCTGAAGAACAGAGTAAGCCAGGCATAGCTCCCCCACCATCCCCACCCCCACCCCCTGGCCGCCAACTGGAACTGCCAAGGGAGTGCCCAAGTTTGATTTTTGGAGAGAACTTCAGAAAAAAAAAAAAAGAAGAAAATATAGACTCCAAACATATCAACAAAATTGAAAGCCTGAAACCTAGACAAGTCAACACTCCTTAAATAAGGAGAAAAAAAAAAAAAGGGCATCTGAAGGAGGCAAGCAAAGCAAGCCTTCAACATAGTGAAGAGGCTTTTGTGATTTGCATGGGAATATAGGCAAAAAGGGAAACCCACATGCCAGGGACATGAGGAAGGGACAACATGGGAAAGGTGCAAGATAATTCCAGACCAAGCTCTACCAACCCTGTGGAAGATTCCTACAGTGGGATCCACCTGGGGATGGCCCAGGACACAGATCTTAGAGGAACAATTGCAGAAATAGTCAAAGAAATCAAAGAATATAAAGAACAAGTCAGAGAACTAAGGAGAGAGAACGAAAAACTCAAGAAAGACCTAGAGGAAGTGGAAACACTGAAAAAGGAAACCAACCAGTGAAGCAAGGAGCTACAGGAAGAGAATGAAAAGCTCCAAAAGGAAGTGGAAATACTAAAGAAATCACAGGATGGAATGAAAAAGGAAATAGAACACTCATCCAATCAAGAGGAAAGGAATGGAAAAAGCCTCAGAAATAGAATGGAGGAAGCAGAACAAAGAATATCAGATGTGGAAGATAACACAGAACAAATAAAAAACCCAAATAAAGATTATGAAAAATTTAAAAATACACAAAAGTGGAACAACCAGGAAATATGGGACACTATGAAAAGATTAAACCTCTGCATCAGAGGAATGAGGAAGAAGAACCCCAAGAGAATGGGATTGATCAGATCTTCAACAGAACAATAGATGAAAATTTCCCCAAACTAAAAAAAGACAAACCCATACAAATACAAGAAGCACACAGAATTCCGAACAGACAAGAAGAGAAACGAAACTCCCCACACCATATCATAGTTAAAATGCTAGACGGCCAAAACAAAGACAAAATTCTGAAAGCCACAAGAGAAAAAACAACAAGTTACATATAAGGGGAAACTCATCAGAATTATAACTGACTTCTCAGTGAAAATCATGAAAGCAAGAAGAACATGGAGCAAAGTATTTCCAGTGTTAAAGGACTATAGATGCCAACCCAGGTTACTAAACCTAGCAAAAATGTTGATTGTAGTTGAAGGAGAGAGAAAAACCTTCCATGACATAAACAAGATGATAGAATACATGTCTGGAAAACCAACCCTTCAGAAAATACATGAAGCAATTCAAAGGACAGAAGAGAGAAGCAACTATCCCCAGGCACCAAGAATAAGAAATTAATAAAAACATTAACTGCAGAAGTAGAAACAGAGACTAAAAATGCAAATGGATAATAAGGTGAAAGGAAGTGACATGCATCTTTCACTTATAACCTTAAATATTAATGGACTGGGAGATTGTATTAGGAAACAAAACCCATCTATATGCTGTCTGCAAGAAACCCATCTCACTCTCAAGGATAGGCTCCAACTTAAGGTGAAGGGATGGAAGAAAATATTCCAAGCTGTGTTGGATAGCTTTAGTGTCAACTTGACACACCTGGGTTGAGGGAGCCTCAATTGGGGAATTGGCTCCATTGGATTGGCCTGTGGCCACATCTGTGGAGTACTGTCTGATTGTCAAGCAGTGTGGGAGGGCCCAGCCCACAATGAGTGGTGCCACCCTGGGCAGGTTGTTGTGTACAGTATAAGAACGCAGGCTGGGCATGAGCCAGGGGAGCAAGCCAGTAAACAGCATTCCTCCATGGCCTGTGCTTCAGCTTCTGCCTCCAGCTTCCTGCCCTGAGTTCCTGCCTTGGACTCCCTAAGTGATGAACTGTGACCCAGGAGATGTAAGCTGAATATAAACCTTTCCTCCCCAAGTTGGTGTCGGTCAGAGTGTTTTGTCACAGCAATGGAAGACAAACTACAACAGAAATTGGTATCAGAAGAGTGGGTTATTGCTGTGACAGACCTGACCTTGGTGTTTTGGGGAAGGATTGTGGAGGTGTTTGGAACTTTGGGCTGGGAAGATCATTGAATGCCTAAAGATCGTTGCTGTGGAGCTTGGAGCAGTTTCACTGAAGGAGTTGTAGAAGATGGAGGCCTGGCTTGTGAAGTTTCTAGTTTCAAAGGGGAGCAGAGATCATCAGGAATGTGTAATCTGTGGGTTCTGGTCAGCTGGGGCTGAAGAATCAGCTGTAAGTAACAAGAGACCAGAACCAGAACCTGAAGTGAAAATCTTTGTTGTACTGGACAATTGATACTGGGTAGCTGGGGCTGAAAAATCAGCCGTAAGTCACAAGAGCCCAGCATCATGCAGTGAAATTTCTGGAAGAATTCTTTCAGTGTCAGCACACAGAAGTTGTGTTTCAGAAGGGGCCTGAGCCTCATCTCAAGCCAGAAGCAGGACTTGGTAGTTGTGTAAGAGTCTCCTATTATGGTTCTGGTGTTGACATTTGAGGGGTCACAGAGAGCAGCCGAGGCTGGCACTGTGAGAGGTCCGGAAAGACCATTGGTGGAAGAGCACCTCAGTTGCAGTGAAGAACCCCCGGGATTGCAGGGGTCGTGGAGAGAAGCTGAGGCTTTGCCCCAGGAGAGTTCAGAAGAGGCCATTGGTGAGGGTGCAGGCCTCAGTTTCAGTGGCAACCCCAGTTTTAATAGTGATGTGTTTTGTGTGTCAAGTTGACAAGGGTTCAATTGTGCTGGATAGCTTTAGTGTCGACTGACACACCTGGGTTGTGGAGCGCCTCATTGGGGAATTGGCTCCATTGGACTGGCCTGTGGCCCCATCTGTGGCGTTATGTCCTGATTGTCAAGCAGTGTGGGAGGGCCCAGCCCACATGAGTGTTGCCACCCTGGGCAGTTTGTTATGTACAGTATACGAATGCCCAGCTGGGCATGAGCAGGGGAGCAAGCAGTGAACCGCCTTCCTCCATGGCCTGTGCTCAGCTTTGCCTCAGCTTCTGTCCTGATTTCCTGCCTTGGGCTCCCTAGTGATGAACTGTGGACCACGGAGATGTAAGCTGAATAAAACCCTTCTTCCCCTTAATTTGGTGTCGGTCAGAGTGTTTTGTCACAGCATGGAAGACAAATTACAACACAAGCAAATAGTACCAAAAAGAAAGCAGGTGTTGCTTATTTTAATATCAGACAAAAATAGACCTTAAAGTAAAAGACATCAGAAGAGACAAAGAGGGTCATTACATCTTTATTCAAGGAACAATTGACCCTGAAGATATTCAAATCATGAATATATATGCACCAAATTTGCGTGCACCAAACTTTATAACGACAATTCTCAGAACCTCAAGGCACAGATTTAACCCCAGTATGCACTACAGTAGGGGACTTCAATTACCCCACTAAGTCCTCTGGACAGATCGCACCAGGACAAAGAATAAAACAGAGAGGGACATCTGAACGAATGATATGATACAATAAATGAACCTTATGGACATCTACCAAATATTCCACCCAAATACCAGAGCATACACTTTCGACTCAGCACCCCCGGAACATTCTCCAAAATTCCGGACATATACTGGGACACAGAAGAAACCTCCACACATACAAAAAGATTGAAATACGTCATGCATTCTATCCGACCATGGGGTGAGAAAAGCTCAATAACAACACCAGAATAAGCCCCTACTATCTACAAGAACAACATGGAGACTACACAACAACACTCCTGAATAATGAATGGGTCAAGGAAGAAATAAAGAAGAAATAAAAAGCATCGTGGAATTGATGACAATTATAATACAACACAAACAAAACCTATTGGGATATATTAGAAGCAGTCCTAAGAGGGAGTGCCCTGCGTGCCTACATCGAAAAAAACAGAAAGAGCACAAGTGAAAGATCTAACACTGCAGCTAAAAAACCACTTGAGAGACAAAAAACAGATGAACCCTAGCTCAACAGACCGGAAGAAATAACAAAAAATCAGAGCAGAACTCAATGAATAGGAAACAACAACAACAAAAAAAAAATCAATGATTCCAAGTTGTTCTTTGAGAGAATAAGATAGACAGACTCTAGCCCCACGTTAACCAATTAAAGAAAGAGCAAACTACAAATCAATAAGAATTTGTGACGAAAAGGAACCACACAACAGCAATAAAAAGACGGACAATCATATGGGAAACTTCAAAAAAACCTTTACGTACTAAGTTTGAAAACCTCGAACAAAAAGTGCATGAATATCTGAAATCCTGGGACATCCCCAAAAAGCTTAAACCAAACGAAGAGATCGACAGCTAACAGACCCATAATATATGCAGAAAATTGAGATGTAATAAGAAACCTCCCAACTAAAAAAAAGCCCGTGGTTTCACGGCAGGAATTCTATTAAAAACATCAAAAAGCCTTACTAGCCATTATCACTCCAATGTTCCGAAGATTAAGCAGAGGGAAATCTCCCAAATTCCTTCTATGAAGCTAGTATCACTCTAATACCAAAAACCAGACAAAGATTTACAACCAGAAAAGTAGAAACTATAGACATATCTCATTACTGACACAGATGCAAAAATTCTCACCAAAATACTGGAAAACCACATACAGACCGACATAAATAAGATCATCCATCATGCCCACGTTGGATTCCTACCAGAGATGCAGGGATGCAGGGATGGTTCCACATAGATAAATTAATAGACGTCATCTACCACATAACTGGATGAAAGGACAAACCCACACGATCACCAATTGATGTCGAAAAACGCCTTTGACACAAATCCGCATCCCTCCTGCTTAAAGTCTAGAGGGGAATTGGATTTGAGGATCATTCCTCAATGTAAAAAAAAAAAAAAAAAAAAAAAAAAAAACAGCCAACATCATCCTAAATGGAGAAGAGACAGACGCATTCCCCTTAAAGGTAGGAACTCACCAAGGCTTGCCCTGTCACCACTCCTCTTCAATTAGTGCTTGAAACACTTGCTAGGGCAATAAGGCAGAAAAGGAAATTAAAGGATTACTAATTGAAAAGAAGAAGTCACGCTATCCCTTTTTGTTATGATATGATTGTTTACCTAAGGGATGTTAAAAAAAACTCCACCAGAAAGCTCCTAGAAACGATTAAGGGATTCAGTAAAGTGGAAGATTACAAAATTAAACCTAGAAAATTGGTATGCCTTTCTTTACACCAACAAGCAACTGAAGAAGGAATTCAAGGAGACCTTCCCACTCACAATAGCCTCACAAACAATAAAAAACCTAGGAAAAAACCTAACCAAAGATGCCGCCAAAGATCTGTACAAAAAAACCTTGAAACCCCTGAAGACGGCACTGAAGAAGATCATCAGAAGATCCTCTGGACAGATCTCCCATGCTTATGGATGGGGAAATACATAGTAAAAAATGTCCATTCTACCCAAACTTTATATAGATTTAAAGCAATTCCAATCAAATTCCCAAGAGTTTCTTCACATGGTTGGGCAAAAAAATGTTTTTAATTTCATATGGAAAAAACCAAAAGACCCCACATCGCCAAAACAACCCTGATTAAAAAGCGCAATTACAGGGGGATCTCTATACCCGACATCAAACTATACTACAAACTATACTACAGGGCTATAGTTCATAAAAAACAGCTTGGTACTGGCACACAACACACAGAACTGTTGACCAATTGAACAAAATCGAAGACCCAAACTTGAAGCACATATAATTTCAGCAACATTATATTTGACAAGGGGGCCAGAAGGACCAATGGGAAAAAAGACAGCATTCAGCAAGTGGTGTTGGCAAAACGGATCACCACTTGTAGAAGAATTAAAATTAAACCCCTACCTCTCACCACGTACAAAGTAAACTCCAGATCGATCAAAGATCTCAACCTGCAACCCCAAACTCTGAAGGTGATAGAAGAAAAAAGGTTGGCGGCAGCCTACAAGACATAGTTGTAGGAAAAGATTCTAAATGCGAAAGCAGCTGCACACGAATTAAGGTCGGACAATTGAGAAATGGGACCTCATTAAACTCAAAAGCTTCTGTTTACATCAAAAAGAAATCAATAAAGGAAGTGAGAGAAAAACCCCAACAGCCTGTGGGAGGAAACCTTCACCCAGATACATCTGCAAGCATGGATTTCCAGAGTATATAAACTAACTCAAAAAACAAAGAAGAAAGAAAAACAAATCAATAAAAAAGGGAGCACAGAGGAACAGACGACTTCACAAGTGAGGAGTTAGCGATGGCTGAGAAACATCTTAAGACGTTTCAACGTAGCTAATAATTAAGGAAATGTAAATTAAAACCCCTTTAAGATATCATCTCACTTCCATAAGACTGGGCTAGGATCAAGAAAACAAATATCAATTGCTGGAGAGGTTGTGTGGATAGGGGAACACTCATCCCCTGATGGTGGGAATGTAAACTATTACAGCCACTATGGAACGGCAGTGTGGGAAAACCCTTGGAAGACTCAAAATGAGCTTACCACCCGAAAACCAATCATACCACTCGGGTATCTACCCACAAGATCATCTTACTGCAGAGATAAATGCATGGCCCATGTTTATTGCAGGCTCTGTTTCACAATAGCAAAGAGCTGGAACAACCCAGATGCCTCTCAACTTATGAATCGACTAGAGAAAATGTGGTACATCTACACAATGGGTTCTATGCAGCAGTAAAGAAAAGATGCACATCATGAAACTTGCCCAGATAAATGGATGGAACTAGAAGATACACATGTTAAGTGAAGTATCACATTCCAGAAAACAAATGACAAAAGGTATCCCTTCATCTGTGGATGCTAGAGCAATACCTAGTTTTAAGTATTTTTGTGCATGGGCCCTTAGCTTTTGTCCAAGTAGTTGGGAGTGATGCATAATTGGAATGAACAACAACCCCAGAAAAGACTGAGTTCAAAGCACTGACTGACACGGCAAAACACTTTTGCTCAAAACAATCAACTTCCAAATCAAGGGAATTTTGAGAAAGATGATAAAAAGGTGACAAAAACATGCTTGGCAGAATGCATTAGCTCTGGGGGGGTGGGGGTTAGGGAGGGGGCCACGGGTCTTTCTCGATTGATTCGTAACATAATCTGTTAAAAAACCTAATATAAATAAAAAAAAAATTTTTAAAACCAATTATTAAAAAAAAAAAGAAAGAAATACTCATAGTATCTGCTTTAGTTCCTGCTTGAGCTCCTGCCTTGATTTCCCTCAGTGATGAACTGGGACTTGGAAGTATGAGCCAAACGATCCCTTTCTGTCCTCGAGTTACTTTTGGTCATGCTATTTATCACGGCAACAGGAAAGCAAACTAAAACCTTAGCAACAATTTAGTGAAGAACAGATTTCTTCAAAGAAACAAATCTTTTTAATACCAAGTTTGGGGTTTCCTGGTGGGCAAACATAAGTTAATGAACAAAATGTAAGGAAATGAACATTTTAGGTATAATAGCAAAAATAAGTTATTTTGGGAAAGATAGTTTTTCACAAATTTTATGTATCTAAGGCAAAATAGACATATCAAAGAAATTCATGGTGATTTTATAGTGGTAAAGTAACAATGGAGATTTTTACTAATAGTTGTTTTGGCTATGAGATAATGAGATTCAAGTGGCTGATGAGCCACTTGTTAGAATATTTTTGTTTTGCCTGGTATTCTCAGATATGGATGACAGAATGAGACCTTCATTTTTCAGAGATAACTACCCCCAAAATGTAGTAGAAATCATAAGATGCAAATTATTTTTTAATTTTTAATTTTTTAATTTTTTATGTGTATGAGTGTACTGTCTGCATGTAGGTTGGTGTGCCCGTATCATGCAATGCTGTGGAGGTCAGAAGAGGGCGTCAGATTCCCCTGGAACTGGAGCAAAAGATGGTTCTTAGCTGCCATGTGGGTGCTGGGAATCGAACCCGAGTCTTCTGAAAGAGCAGTCGGTGCTCTTAACTACTGAGCCATCTCTCCAACCCCAAGATGCAAATTTTATAAGCTAAGTTAGCAAAAATGCTAGTTTGGAACATTGTATATATTTCTAAATGTTTACATTATATAAAGATTTACTTCATTAAAAAATTACTCTTTTTTTCCCCTTTTGAATCAATTAATCTTTTCACAAGAATGAATACTTTTAAAGTTAGCAATTTTTACCACACCTTGAATATCCATGCAGTTAAGTGAAATAAAAAAACAAAATAGGTTTATGTCAGGAAAAATAGAGGAATCCTCTTAACAAAGATGGTAACATTTGTTATGACTCATGGTAATCAAGACACCTGTTATGCACTCAAGACCAATGATACAATCAAAGTTAGTGATGTAGAGTGAACTTTGTAGGGACAAAGCCAAAGCATGCAAGGCTTTGATTTTCTATTATAAGCACAAAGCAATAGGTGGATCTGAGCCATCACTCTCTGGGAACAGAAATGTTTGCACCTGGCCACTTTCCCAGTATTTATACTTTGCTTTCCTGATTAAGTATATCCAGCATTCGATATGGAAACAACTTCTTTGTTGTACTTTGACCCCGTAACTACCATAAAGATTTGTAAAAAATAGTAAACAAAAATAAAATAGTAAACAAATAGTGTTCATTGAATTAAATATATTAATTTAAAGCTATTTTCAAGAGCTGAGCAACTGCAGTGGATTCAGTTTCCCCAAACACAACTTTTAGAATTTTAATTGCTAGTATGATATTTCAAGGGGTAGGAGTTTGGAACAATGATTAAGTCATGAAGCTTTCATGATGGGATTAGTGCTCTTCTAAAAGACTCCAGAAAGTTGTTTTCCATCTTTCAGTCAAGTTGAAGACACATGAGAACACATGTTTATGAACAAGGAAGCAGGCCCTCACCAGACATTGAATCTTCTAATGTTTTGATCTGGGACTCTCCAGTGTCCACAACTGTGAGCAATAAATGTTGTTTAAGCTACCTCAGTCTATGGTATTTTTTTATCCTTAATGGACTAGTATAATAAAAACAATAATTGAGCTGGGCATGGTGGTGCATGCCTTTAATCACAGCACTCAGGAGGCAGAGGCAGGAGGATCTCTATGAGTTCAAGGCTAGCCTGGCCTACGTAGTGAGTTCCAGGACAGCTGGGGCTACAAGGAGACCCTGTCTCAAAAAGACCAAAATAAATAAATAAATAAATAAATAAATAAATAAATAAATAAATTGTACTAATTCATTTCAATACCTTTTTTTTTTGTATTTTTCAGAAAGGGTCTCCCTTTATTTGGTCTTTTTTTGAGATAGGATCTCCCTGTAGTACCAGCTGTCCTGAAACTCACTATATAGACCAGGACGGCCTTGAACTCACAGAGATCTGCTTGCCTCTGCTTCCCAAGTTCCAGGATTAAAGTCATGTGCCACCACACAAGGCTCAAAACTTTTTTATAACATATTTAAGGCAATATTAGTGTGCTTTCCAATAAATTTTTTTATAAATCTTGATTAATGTCAACAAGTTACAAAAATTAAAAAATATTACAATGTATTTGATCAAGAAAGCAAAAGATGCCGGGCTTAGTGGCGATTGCCTTTAATCCCAGTGCTTGGGAGGCAGAGGCAAGCGGATCTCTGTGAGTTCAAGGCCAGCCTGGTCTACATAGTGAGTTCCAGGACAGCTGGGGCTATAGGGAGACCCTGTCTCAAAAAGACCAAAAAAAAAGGGGGGGGGGATTTTCAAAGGCCAAAAAAAATTCCATTAAATCTTATTTATTTAGGTTTTTTTTTTTTTTGAGGATGCAGCTCCAGTTAGTCTGGAACTTGCTATGTAGGCCATTTTAGGCTGTCCTCCATCTTACAGTGATCCACCTGCCTTGGCCCCCCAAATTCTGGCATTAAAGGTATTCACCACCATGCCCCATTTCACTTATCCCCTGCCTTCCCAGCCACCCCCCTCCCAATTAATTTTCTAGCAGATCATCCTATAATAGAATCTTTTTACTTGTTTCTGGTAGCAGAAAACAGGATTCTACAAACCAAAATGTGTTTGTCAAAGTGAAATAAAAAGAAATGAGATTTCTTACTTCCAAGTTGTAGAGCACCCTGAAGGTCGACATTCCTGGAGCAAAAGATCGGAACAGACTTTCTAAGATTGAACTGGCACTTGGCTGATGCTGCTGCTTAGAAGACAGGGATGGAGACTTCGAAGACTGAGAACTTGTTTCAGAGAGTAATGTTTTCTAAGTTTAAAAGAGTAGAAAAAGAAATACATTTCTTAGCACAAATTGAAGAGAAACATATCTCAGTGCTTAATGTTCTCTTCAATATCTAAAAAATTAGCTTTATAAAACCACCTAATACTCTATTAATACAACAGCCAATTTCACCATACAGCTGAGTTAAATGATAGTGAAATATTGCATGAATGGTTTTGAATGTATTCTTAGAAATACTAGTGGAGCCATTTAAATATTTAAAATTTGTACTTTTTTTTTTTTTTAAATTTGTACTTTTAATAAAATTATAAGGGTGCTCAAGTAGTAGTCTTGAGTATTTCTTTTTAGCTAATACTTACAATATAGTTAATTTATTCTCTTCTCTCTCAAATTAATATCTAAGCCACAGATGGTATGATTCAGGTAATGTTTTCAATGAATCATGATATAAAATTCCATGGTAGTTCTGTAACTATTGAAACTATGCATACCTTCCTGCCTAAAGAATCAAGCTGATCAAGGGCTTCCTGAATAGCTGGATCAGTGGGTATTAAGAGCAGCAGCTTTCTTACTCTTAGAGTTATCCTGAAAAAAAAATTTAAAAAAGTTTTTTTTTTTCACATAAGCCATAGCTTCAGTAACAAAGTCATTTAGTATGATATAATAAAATACGTTTCAGGTAAAATTTCCTTGGCTCATTAACCTTAATAACTTGCTCTCAAGCTTTCCAAATACTTGTATTTACCTTGGCTCCTCCAGGTTGGCAAGCTGATACAGCATGTCAAACACATTACAAACAAGAGCCATGACCACGCCGGGGAGAGACTTCTCCTGAATGAAGAAAAAAGCAACATGTGAGAACATACAGCTCTAGGGGCTGGAGAGATGGCCTAGCGGTTAAGAGCGCCGACTGCTCTTGCAGAGGACCAGGGTTCGATCCCCAGCACCCACATGGCGGCTGAGAACCGTCTGAAACTCCAATTCCAGGAGAACTCCAGTTCCAGGGGAATCCGAGACCCTCTTCTGACCTCCGCGGCATTGCACGACATGGGTGCACAAACTTGCATGCAGACAGTACATTCATACACATACAGAAATAAATAAAATAAAAAAAAAAAAGAACATACAGCTCTATAAAAGAACTTCCTCATTTCCTAATCAAACTTACAAAAAATAGCAATACTAGTTTTAAAAGGCTGGCACTGAAGAACTGAGCAAGAGCCACTGCTTTCCAGTGGGCTCTGCCTGTCTTTCTTCCCCTGCTAGAGAAGGAGTAAGGTCCAAGAGGTAGGCAGCAGAGGTGAAGTAAAACAAGGGGCTGTGCATGGGCAGTACAGCAGAGAGCAGGCACCACAGCTAATGAGTATTTGAGAACAAAATTAAAGTGGTATCCATGCAACCAGGCATGGTGGCGCACGCCTTTAGTCCTAGCACTTGGGAGGCAGAGGCAGGAGGATCTTTGTGAGTTCAAGGCCAGCCCACAGAGTGAGCTCCAGATCAGCTGAGTGGCTAACAGGGAGGGAACCCTTTTTTGTCTCGAAATAAGACCAAAAAAAAAAAAAAAAAAAAAAAAAAAAAAAAAAGTGGTATCCATGTGTATAACCACTCCCACCAGCACTAGGTAGATGTAATTCGAGCTGAAAAAAGTTACCCTGTTTTTTTCTAATTATCAGGAAAGACAAAGTGATTATCACTGCAAAAAGAGACTCAGACACAAAGTACAGATATCTATCTGGTCACAAGGCACAAGAAATGACATCATAAAATGTATATATGAAAGATTTTGTAATAAATTCAGGATATATATTTAGCTTTAAGTTAAGTTTGAGGACACTATGTATAATGTTTTTGTTAACTGTCACAATACCACTCTGAATGAGAGTTCATTCTTAAATTCTTGTTAAATGTATAGTTACCTTACTGAAGAACTTAAAGAGGTCCCTGATATTTACAGCAGGTAACATAAATTAGGGAGAGTCATATAGAGACTTTACACTGGTAACTAATGGACTACATAGATAAGCATACATCTTACAAATACTTCACTTTACCTGAGCTTGGTCTCCAGACTGCAAAAGCCTAAGGAGTAGAACATCTTCACTGTTCTATCCCTCAATGCAAACTCAGGCTTGATACAGAAAAATTATGAATGGATTGACTACTTCCCAAAGTCACTCATGTACTGAATGATTTATCTATCTCATTCCAGGCACTGTTTGAGGTGCTGGGTTGTGGCACTAAACAAAACAGATGGGTCAGCTCTTATGAGCCAGAGCTCATAAGACTGGGAGGAGACAGATCAGATGAATAAAATTTATAGTTCTTAATAAAAAATAAAGCAGACAAGGGAAATGAGAATAGTATAGTGAAAATTCCATAGTTTCTGTCTGAAACCCAGAAGTTCTTAATTACACTGTTCTCTTTAGTCAGAACTTGCCTGATAGAAAGGGATATGACCATCTAAATCTCCATGGCCCAAAGGTAGAAAGATAGTGACTGTTAAATCCTGTTTTTTTGTTGTTGTTGTTGTTTTTGTCTTTTATGAGACAGGGTCTCCCCGTAGCTCCAGCTGTCCTGGAACTCCCTATGTAGACCAGGCTGGCCTTGAACTCACAAAGATCCACCTGCTTCTGCCTCCCAAGTGCTAGGATTAAAGGCGTGCGCCACCACACCCGGCTTAAATCCTGTTTCTACACTGAGGCTGATCTCTATACCTGCTCCATGGCATATGATGAACTGAAAATCCCACTGCTGCTGCTGCTGGAGCTGGTGGAGGAGTCTGCAGAGCTCCCAGAGGGGGTCCCGCTGCCAGAGGTCTTTACTGTAAGGACTTGCTCATCAGAAAATCCCAGCTGGTGGAGGAGCTTTTGATCTTTATTCACTGTCAGCTGCAAAATGTGGTTTCTTAATTACCAAGAGAAAAAGAGGAAGAAAGTATTCACACTGGACTAAAGTGTCAACAACTATTGTTGAACCCACCAGACTGTCATTTGTGAATATCTGTATACTGTCCACAGGAGAGCACAGTTGCTTGGCTATCTTCCACCGGACACTGCCTATGGTTTCATTACTGTGGGCCTGGAAAAGAAAATCCAACACTGGTGTGAGAGAATTCATTTATTTTTTTCTTGCTGTTTTTTTAAATTTTTTTATTTATTTCTTATGTGTATGACTGTACTGTCTGCATGTAGGTTTGTGCACCCGTGTCGTGCAATGCTGCAGGCATCGGATTCCCCTGGAACTGGAGTAAAAATTGGCTCGCGATTGCCATGTGGGTGCTGAGGATCGAACCTGGGTCCTCTGCAAGAGCAGTCAGGGCTCTTAACCACTAGGCCATCTCTCCAGCCCCTTTTCTTGCTGTTTTAAAACATTTATTTAATGTGTACGTGTTTCCTTGCATGAGTTTATGTGTACCATATGCATGCTGGAGCTTGTGGAGGCCAGAAGAGACCCTCAAACTGGAGTTTAGTTGTGAGCCACAATGTGGGTGCTAGGAACTGAACCTGGGCCCTTTATAAGAGTGGTGAGTACTCTTAATTGTTGAGCCACCTTTCCAGCCTCTTCATTTACTTCTTCTAACAACAGTTCTGAGCATCTACTATATAGCAGGATCTTTTCTAGAGGCTAAGAACACAGCAGACAAGAACCCCTGTTCTAGAGAGGTTCTTCTGCTGCTGTTAAATGCTCAATAGCACACTGTCATCCCTCCCCGTTATGTATAGAATATCTCAAGCCCTTTCCTTGAAGTGTCTCCCATTCTTATGTGTTCTCATCATGTCCTGCCAACACCAGCCATCTTGTGAGCCTTTGTATTTGCTAACCCTCTGTCTGAAACGCTGTGCTAAGTAAACATAATTTACTCTGTTGCTTTATTCAAGTCTTTGCTCGAATGTCACTACCTCTGAGACTCATCTTTATCCAAAATATCCCATTTAGATCCATCACCCTCTACCAACTTACTTAGGTTTATTCTTACACTTTATTGCACTTGTCGTCATCTGGCCATATAATTTATATTTACTGATACATATGCTTGTGCCTCATGATTTCCTTTAAGGTTTTTTGTTAAGGTGTGTTTTATGTATGTGTATGGTAAATGAGTGTATATAGTTCAATGTGTTTATGCACATGAAGGCCACAGGCTGATGTCACGTGTCTTCCTCTATCACTCTCAACATTTATTTATTTATTTATTTATTTATTTATTTATTTATTTATTTATTTAATTTACTTACTATTTGAGACGCTCACTGAACTTGGAGCTCATTGATTTAGCAAAACTAACTGGCCAGCCAGATCCAGAGATGCACCGGTTCCCACCTCCCAGCTGTAACACTGGTTGCACACTTGCTAGGGACTCAAACGCAGGTCCTCATGCTAGTGCGCTAAACACTTTATCAACTGAGCTGTCTCCCCAGCCCATTGGTTCTTCATTTTCAATGTCTATCAACATTATTCTTTATTTCTTTATTTTTCAATGTGTATGAGTGTTTTGCCTGCATGTATATTAAGTGCACCACAGGCATGCAATGCGGATGGAGGCCAAAGAGGGTGTAGGATTCTCTGGATCTGGAGTAGCAGATAGTTGTTAGGTGCCATGTGGGGGCTGGGCACCGAACCCTGGCAAGAATAGCCAGTGCTCTTAAATACCATCTCCCTAACTCCATCCATCAACATTATTCTTATGAGAAAAAAAAAGGAGCTTAACGTAAACAAAACTTACCTCTACAGTGAAGGTATCTTTGGTAGACTCATAGGTAACATTAAGAGTTAAAAGATGTCCATGAAATGAGGCACCATGAGGTAGAATTGTTCGTGGAACAGAGTAAAAATCCTTAAAAAAGATAAGCCAACCGAGTCAGATGCACTGTGCCACAAGTGAACATATCAAAACACATTCTTCCCCACCTTGTCCCACAGCCTTATGAATAAGGTTGCTCTAAAGAGAGAAGGCATACCTCTATCGTGATCACATAGCGTTCTGCTAGAAGAAGCAATCTCTCGATTATCACAAGTTTTGTTGATCTATGAATTAAAAAAAGTCTTTAAACATTTTGAATGAATTGGTGACTGAAGCCAATTCTACTCTCTCCAAAACCACAATCACAGTCAGCAAGTCAGCACACTAGTCAAAACTAAAATTTGCCAGGATTAAAAGACCCTCTCATTCAGTGAGGAGTGGTTCATCCCGCTCGCTCACAGCTGTAGTACTCAGATGAAATACAGAGGACAGGCCTGCCCCTCTTTTTTCCTTCCTTCTCTTTCTTTTCTAGACAGCTGCTCCACAAGTAGGGAACCTGGGTCTCAAGGCCTAGTCAATCAGTCACCAAGAATGAATGGCCAGAGTTTGACTCCCACAATCCTATAAATAAAATAGGCTACAAAATTTGGCAAACACATGAAATCTGACAAGGAATCTGAGTTGCCTAAAAATCAGAAGACAAATTCAAACCAGTAAGTGTACCATAAATAGTTGCCATTTTAAAATCAAATATGATGTCTCTTTTGTTGAAGATTTATGGACACATCAAGTGAATAGGACTGCAATCTTCAATAGCTTATATTAAGATAGCTTAATGTTCTAAGAAATAAAACTCCAAGTGCCCTTAATTTAAACAGTTATTAACCCAGAAAGTGTAGACATTTGAAATAGGTTTATTTTTTTTAATTTTTAAAAATTTATTTATTTTCGTATGTGTATGAATGTACTGCCTGCATGTAGGTCTGTGCACCTGTGTCGTGCAATGCTGCGGAGGTCAGAGAGGGAGTTGGATTCCCCTGGAACTGGAGTTAAAGACGGTTTTCGGCCGCCATGTGGGTGCTGGGGATCGAACCCCAGTCCTCTGCAAGAGCAGTCGGCGCTCCTAACTGCTAGGCCATCTTTCCAGCCCTAGAAATAGGTTTACTTTTAAAACTGAAAAGGGGTACTGCCATTTTCTAACAATTGTACTGCTCTGTTGATTAGTAGTACTGGAAATTTCACTTTCATAACCTTTGGTTAAATACATTTTAACAGTTCTATCAAATATGTTCAGTTGTATTCTAAACCCTTCCAGTCTACAGACAAGAACTAGAACATGAAACAGATGAAGAAGATATATAAATGTTATAATAAATGAATTGAGTAAACTTAATTATACCTCAATAATTAATTGAATTGCAGATAGAACAATTATGGATCCTAAAAAGTTCATTCAAAACTAGTGAAATGAGATAAACTATTATGTTCTTGAACCAAATTCAACTTTTTTTTCCCTCTTTTGTTTATTTTTTTTAAGGGATTCTATAATATAATAGCACAGTTGTTTACAGATAACATTGACGTTACTCAGTTTGCCGTACAATTAGGTAATTGGTGCATTTTTTGGGAGTAAGCCAAATTATTAAGCTTAAGCAACAAATGTAAGTAACATTCATGTAAAACCAATTTGCAAGTATCTATGTCCAAATTTTGAACACCCGAAGGTTCCCATACTACAGTTGGAGAAGCTTGTATGCACAAGCATGTTGAACAAATAGGAGTCTAGTCTATATTGCTGTTGTCTCATGATTCACCCCAATCTCTCCGCAGCCCTTACATTCTACCATGCCTCCTCTTCTGCAAGTTGTTCCCTAGGCTTTGGGAAAGGGGCACAAGTGGGTGAGAAGCAAAACAGTCTATTTTCTCTGGAGATGTCATTTTGGTCAACTTTTTTTTTTATGTGTATGAATGTACTGACTGCATGTAGCTTTGTGCACTTGTGTCATGCAATGCCGCAGAGGTCAGAAGAGGGTGTCGGATTCCCCTGGAACTGGAGTTCAAGACGGTTCTCAGCTGCCATGTGGGTGCTGGGGATCGAACCCGGGTCCTCTGCAAGAACAGATGGCACTCTTAACCGCTAGGCCATCTCTCCAGCCCCACCAAATTCAACTTTAAAGTAAGTTTGATTCTACTTAAATAAGAATATTGAACAATTATGTGTTTTTCCTCTTTAGCCAGCCATATATTAAAGACTCAGAATACAAAGCTCTTGGTAAAGGGATTTAAAGTAATAGTTTAAAATGCCAGTCCAATAGGTCATAAATTTCTTGTTTGACAGAGGAATTGCTAAGGAACTGAGTAACAGGCCTGGACTACATCTTAGAAACATGGAGAAAGGGGGCTGGAGGGATGGCTTAGCGGTTAAGAGCACCGACCGCTCTTGCAGAGGACCTGGGTTTGATCCCCAGTACCCACATGGCGGCTGAGAACCGTCTGTGACTCCAATTCCAGGAGAACTCCAGTTCCAAGGGAATCCAAGACCCTCTTCTAACCTCCGCGGCATTGCATGACACGGGTGCACAGACCTACATGCAGACATTACATTCATACACATACAAAAATAAAATAATAAAAAAAAAATTAAAAAAAATAAAAAATAAAAAGAAACATGGAGAAAGAATTAGTGCAGGGGTTGGAGAGGCAGCTCAGCAGGTAAAAAGCACTGGGTGTTCTTGCAGGGGACCTGGGTTTAGTTCCCAGCACCTATAGAACAACTAAAATTAGGGCTGGAGAGATGGCCTAGCGGTTAAGAGTGCCGACTGCTCTTACAGAGGACCCGGGTTCGATCCCCAGCACCCACATGGCGGCCGAGAACCGTCTGAAACTCCAATTCCAGGAGAACTCCAGTTCCAGGGGAATC